>PVJX010005201.1:0-87409 GCA_004027295.1 Dolichotis patagonum | reverse complement strand
AGATTACACTTGCTGAGTAGTTCCTAGGTAAGCTTCACATCTTGGGCAGAGCTTTCCCAGGTACTTTGGGATGACCCTGAAAGTCTCAGTTCTCTTCTCAACAACAATACTAAAGGAGATCCAATTTAGTAACTTTTAGGGCAGCAATACAAAAGCAAGTCTCAAATTAGATCCAGTATCAGATGCAGATTGGATGAAAATGCTGATGTATAGTAGGTACAATAGCTGATGTTGAGTATTTGCTTTCTGACTGCATCATTTCCCTGGTTGGATCACCCAAAAAGAGAATGTAAGCAAAGTCAGTTATTTCAGGGGAAAAGAGTCTAAAATTCTAATTCTCCCATGCAAAAATAACCTAATACTTATAAGTCAGTGCATTGCTAAGTACAGTATAAAAAAGGAGGTAATATCCTAAAACAGGTATACTAGTTAATCAAAAATTAAAATCTACACCCAAAATCAGAAATCTATAATTTAAAACTTTATAGGTTTTCTCAACAGTTTACTAAACCAAACAAACAATACCAATCATTTCAACAAACTACAGACATAAACATCGACGAGTTGGAAGGCAGAAAAATACTAACTTCCAAAGGTTCACTTTAATTAGATTGGTACTGCACTTCAGTGACACTAAAACCACTCCAGTGTCTATGGTCAAGATGTGTAAACACCCCATGACACCGGTAAATGAAAATCTTGCTGGTCAAGCAGAAATAATTCTTTTCACAAATGTTTGGAGGATAAACAATTATCCAAGGGTTGAAGACACCCTAACGAGAAAGTTTCCATGAACGCTGGGAATACCAGGTTCGGCAAATTTCTGGCTCACGGACCGCAGGAGCCCCCGCCGTAGAGGCCGCAGCACGTGTCCGACACCTCCCTTCAGGCCTCGGCGCTGCCCGCGGGCCTGGCCCCGCCCTCGTCGGCACTGTCGCTCTCCTTGTCCCAGTCCTTCATGGAGGCGCCCATCATGAAATCGTCCCGCAGAATGCTCCAGCCGGGGGCTGACTTCACTTCAGTCTGAGGAAAGTGACAGAATCAACGGACACATGAGAAATCAACTTAACCATATGGAAATAAAAAGGTTCAAGCTACAAAACAAGCTTTCCAACACTTAGTTTTACGAGACAGGTAAAATCAACGTAAGTTCTGAACTGACTTCATTTTTTTACCCTAAATATGTATAAATATACAGTAAAGGGTTATACATTAATACAACATTTTATCAACCTCACAAAATTCACAAACTCCAAAATGGAGGGGGGGTATACGAAAATCTATCATTCCCTAAGTCTTCTGAGATCCAAAACAAACTTACAGTATTATTTAAACTTCAGCAATAACTCATTAGGAAGTTCTTGACAAACTATTTCAATATAGATGGAAATAGAATAAACACTTTTAACCCAAAATAAAAGAGACGAGGAAATCAACGCTGGTACGGTGCTAGGCTTTTATACATGGCATCTAATCAAATTAACATTTTGTAAAAGATCGAACCCAATCTTCTTGAGAACATATTATATCACTGATCCCATCACATAATGAAAGCCGAGTAACATGCGAAGATTATAAATAGCTGAAGCAGAAAATTACATAACAGGTAGTCACTTGATTTCCTCCATGTAGTCACAGAACTGAGGGAACCCCTCGGAGAGCCCGCAATGTCCAGGCCTCTGTTCCCCGGTACAGCAGTGCCACCTTGTGGTAGTGAGGAAGAATGTAAGTGCCCTTTACAGCTTGAAAATGCTGTTAGCTTTGTGACATGGCTGTTAGCCGTGTAGAAAACAATTGTAAAGAAAAACGTATTGAAGACACTTGCTAGGCTGCAAAAGACTGCTTACTCGACTGCTGGTTTCCTTTTACTCAGAATGGCACAGCCCTACAACAGTCACTACCTATTAACAATGTCTTTAAAAGGACACTAGTACAAGCAGAGAAACTGAAACTCCACTCTCTCCTGTGTGCCTCAGGCTGAGGGTTCAAGCCAAGCCTGTGCCTGGCTCTGCGGGAGAGACTGGACGGCACACAGGTGCGAGAAAGATTCTCAGCGCTCTGCTCCGACTTAACCCACGTAAGGAAACAAAAGCCATCTGCACTACCTGAAACCAGCAAAGTGCTACTGCTTCGCCAGCCAAGTGGACGGGAGACAGCAGGAAGGTCACAGAGGACTGTCCTGCCTGGCCCGTGAACTCCTCTCCATCCTCTGCTTCTCCAGGGTCACATCCACCCTCCTGAAATGAAATGCCGCTTCCACCGGAGTCAGCTGTCTCACTGCGTAAGAGGTCATTTTCTGATTCATATTTTGTCAATCTTTTCACCTTGAATAGAGAAACAGGTGTTTCCAATAACCAGCTATCCACTTAAAAACTAGCAATAATGATACCTCTTGTCAAACGGACAGGTGTGAGCTTTACATTAAATTCTGAGAAGTGCACAGCCGTATCTGAGCACTGACTAGCAAAGCCCTGTCCTGGCTTCATTTCCATGTGAACCCAGGTAATCCGGGATCCAGCAAGCCAAGGCCCTGGCACCAGCCCTTACCTACCAGGCCAGCCAGGGTGCAGAGGCTGCCTGGGCCACATGCAGGGTTCCCAGAGCATGAGGCCCAGACCAGGAAACCCCTGGGGAGGGAAGGAACGACCACTGACAAGACTGCAAACATGCAGCTCAGAAACAAGGAGAACTGGGCGTAGTGGTGCGTGCCTGTAACCCCAGCACTGGGGAGGCTGAGGAAGGGTTACTGTGAGTTCGAGGCCAGCCTGAACCGCGTAGGGAGCTCTTGTCTCAGAAAGACCAAAAAACAAAAGTATAGACCACAGAAAGTTTCAACGGTGAAACCAACAGTCCAGTATGCCTGTCCCCAAAGACAACTGTTGTAACCTTCTATTTTAGACATTGAGAACAGTAACAGAATAAACTCAAAGTTTCTCTCAATTACCCAGTCTAAACGCTTACAGCTCAGGAGGGTTTTACACTGGGATTTGGGTGATGTTCTTATTTTTATTTTTAAGGTGATCAGCATCACCTATGACCACTGATCCTTAAAATATGATCCCGAGGCTAACAGTATCACTTGGAAACTTATTAGAAACTAGAGATTCAAAATCCATTCCAGGCCTACTGAGTCAGAAACTCCAGGGGGCCAGGCGCAGCGATCTGTTTTTACAAGCTATCTGGCGACTATGATACACGCTGCAGACCGAGAAGCACCGGCCTATAAAAGGACAAGTATTTCTTAGTGACAGTTATTTGCTCATTGCTCTAAGACCAAGAGCACTTTATGGCCCAGAGGGAAAGATTTTAGAAAATCCAATTAGATTCAGGAAATCCAGTACGAGGCTAGCTCTGTACGCCTTCAGGATGGCCGTGGCTCAAGCTGTCACTACAGAGGTTTTTCCACACTGGGAAGCAACAACATGGAGAAAAAGCAGACAACAGAAAACTTAGCAAAAACAAGAGGGGGCAAACATTAAAACGGGTATTCTACATCTGTCAACCTGAAGGCTTGTTTCCTTTTAATTTTTAATCTCCACAAGGGCTGCAGAAATACACAGTTATTAAAAAGGAGGCAGAGGGCCTTTCTGTGGAAGTCTGGACATAAACCACTAGTCCTGCTCAACTGCAGTTCTCAGTAGAAACACAAGAAAGTGACTTCTTGCTTTAAAGGTCCAACTTGCAATGACAAGTTCAGAAGAGACCACAGCGACGCTGTGTCAGAAGGCAAGGCGGTAGGAGCCATGGTGTGGGGAGGTGCAGAGAAGCCCAGCGTAGGGAGGCCCTGGGCTCTATCCCCACGGCGCTGGGGCTGCAGCAGCTGAAGCTGATAAGCTGAAAGAAACTGGGCCAGGGCAGGAAAGGAGTCCCGAGACTGCGGCTGTGCAGAGTGCGCAGGAGAACAGGCGCGAGTAGCACTGGCACCCACTGAGGGCAAGCTGGAGTGCAGGGACTGCAATGAGGAGGAGTGAGGGAAAGCTGCGGTGACCTGACCGCCCACAGGGAGGCCACGGCTGCTGGCAGACACGGCACGGCACAAGAGCAAAACCGGGACAGCACGCCTGCTCCTCTGACACCAGGCTCCTGATGTGGGGCAGGGAGACCTTGTTTTCAGGTAAAGGGCTCCACAGAAAATCCGATCAGTCGCTAATAAAGCCCCACCCAGGGAACCCGGTAGCGAAGCTTACGGTTGTCAGAAAGAAGCTGGTGAACAACAAAAACAGAAAAGCAACTTACAGGAAAAAGAAATGACTCAAAGAAAAAAATGAAAGGGAAAAATTATTACTATTCTCAAAGATTTAGGAGAATATATTGCATTCACAAAATGATAAAAGAAAGGTTAAATAACACAAAATCAAAAATTAAAAACATGATAGCAGAAATTAAAAACCTGACACAAAGGTGATTAAAATCAGACCGCATAAAAAGGAAAGAGCTCATAAAAAGGTGATTGACGGGACCTACATAAAAAGGAACAGGAACGGGGCTGTTACGGTGTAGCTCTAGACTGACCCTCGGGTTAGGGCAGGGCTCCTGGACAGTGAGTGACTGCATTAGGAGGCTATCACGTCAGTGGCCCACTGATGGACCCCAGGCTGGTGCGCTGTCGGAGGCTGACCCCTGGGCTGTCGGTGGAGACTGTACCTCTCTCTCCCGTTCTCTCTACATCCTGGCTGCAGTGATTACACAGTTTTCCCCCACCATGACCTTCCAGCAGAGCACGGACTGAGTCTCCTGAAACTGAACCGAAACACACTTCTCTTCTTTGGTTGTGGGTATTAGATATTCCGTGATGGGAAAGTGACTAATGCAGACATGAAAGTTGAATATAGGAGTAACAGCAGGTCTACAGAAGAGCAAACATGGATGGAAAGTTGAATATAGGAGTAACAGCAGGTCTACAGAAGAGCAAACATGGAATTAATGAAGGAATAAGTCTGAAAAACTTCCAAATTGCAGAAGAGTACATTTCCAGGGTAGTAAGGACCCAACTGAGTCCCCAAGACACAAAATAAAAACAAAGCACATCACTGTAAAATTTCCAGACAATGGGAACTGAGAGAACGAGCCATAAGCTTCCAGTAAGAAGACAAGCAAGTCAGTCATATACAAACAGAGGATCAGGAATCAGAGTATACTCAGATTTTCCAACAGCAACCATAACAGAGGCAACCAAGAAGCAAATACTTTCAAAGAAAATAATTTCCAATTTAAAGTTCAAGAACTCACATTATTTTTCAAGTATAAGGAGAGCACAAGACTCTTTAGACATGCGAGATTATCCAGAAGTTTAAATCCCATGCAGCCTTTCTCAGGAAAGCTGCTGAAGGTGTTTGTCCCCCAAAAAGATGGAACAAGACAAAAAGAAAAAGGCATGGCACTGAAAAACAGGAGATGGAACATAGAAAAGAGAAACATCAGAGCGAAGGGCATTCTGCAGCCTGGTCAGCCCTGACACCCTGGTCCAACCCCTGGGGCATGTGCTGCTTCAACAATGGGGACTTCAGAGAAAGGAGGAAAGCACAAAAGCCAGGAAATAGGGCAGTCAACCAGGAGAAAGCACAAAGATCACAGGTACTGTAAATCCCCAAATGAAACCATGGCATAACCTAAGAAAGCCAGCAACTCAGTCAAGTGAGAAGGAGCTTCGAGGAACTAATGTCTCAGAGAAAATAATTTTAATATGTATACCAAAGGCAATTTGATTTTGAAAAGTGAAATACACCATGGAAATTAAGTGTAAAAACAGAGCAATCATCACCTGGTGAAAAAACATAAAATGAAGAGCAGTTTCCAAAGATGGCGGACCAGTAGGTAGCAGGAGAGAGATCCTCTCTGAGAGAGACAGCTTAAATGCCAGAATTTAACACCCTGGAGAGACCCAAACAGAGAGAGATGGACTCTCTCTCAACCCAGGAAGAAACTAAAGTTAAAAAAACCACTCAAATATGAGGTCCTGGGGCTACCATTAGTGAAGCTAAGATCAGCAAGCACTGCGCCCTCCTAGAGCCGCCTGAATTCCTGCCCGAGAGTGACCTGACCGACCGAACTGTGCCGATGTGACTGGCTTCAGCGGCAGGAGCGTGGAGCTGAACATCCCTGCGTGCGGCTCGCCCAGACCCGGCCCTGCACATGACCCACCCAGAGGCACCATGAATTTGCGCCGCAGCAACACTGAAGTCAGAGGTCTGAGAGCCCAGCAGTTCTCAGGAACCGCATCAACACTTGGTGAGTGATGGGAATAAGACCCTCCCATGGGAAAGGGGAAACGACTGGAAGACATGTTGGATTTGGGCAGGACAGCCCTAACTCCATAAGGAAGTGGCTTCAGTTGGTTGCTCCCCTCGCCCAGCAGATTGGTGGAATCTGCTTGGACTGGGCCGTGCCCCTGGCTGGGACCCAGTGGGTTGCTACAAACTAATTCCCAGAGCACAGTCACAAACTGACGCAGTGAAGGCCTGCAAAGGTTGACTGGCCCGGAGGAGAGGAGCCAGCACACTCTGTGCTTGCTTGAACTTCACTCTGATAGCGGCCAGCAGAGGGCAGAAGCCCCCAGCCTGCGTGCTCCAGAGGAGGCTTAACCAACAAGAAAAGGGGCTGGGAATTATACTGTACACTTGTATGGAAGGAACCAAAACTATCACGAGAGGGAGAAATAAGAAAAAACCCCCAGCCCCCAACCCTGAGAACATTGATCCAGGAGAGGTAAATACAAAAGAGATTGAGGGCAGCAAATATGCAACATCAAACACAGCGGTAGCGGACATAAAGAGATATCTTCAGGACCTTGCAAGTGGGACCAAAACTGAAATATTAATTCAAATTAAACAAGAGATAAGTAGATTAATAAAAGAAAGGCTGGGCACCTCTCAAGAAGACACAGACAGAAGAATGGAGGAACACAAAAGGAGAGAAAAATTTAATGAAGAAAACAAGAAAAACCTAGAATTCATGAAGCAAATTCAAAGAGATTATCAGGAAACTAAAGACTCCATAGAAAACTGGCAAAACTGCTGGAAAGAAACCAAAGATAGACTATCAAAAATTGAACACAGGCTTGCAATGTGTGATCATGAAAGGGAAGATCTCTTAAAAACAACAAGGGAGCAGGCAGTAACAACTGGAAGGCTAGAGGACGACAAGAGGATCTATAACTTAAGAATAAAGCATGTGAATGAAGAAGCAGAAGTCAAAACAGAGGAATTGCAAAGGCTATTCACAGAAATCATTAAGGAAAATTTCCCAAGCATAGAAAAAGGAAATGATATGCAGATATATGAAGCATACAGAACTCCAGCCACCTACAACCAAAACAGAGCTATACCCAGACACATAATAATCAAGATCCCAGAAATTCAATATAAGAACAGAATATTAAAAGCCATCAGAGAAAAGAAACAGATCACCTATAAAGAAAAACCCATCATATTCACGGCAGACTTCTCCACACAGACCATTAGGTCAAGAAGAGCTTGGAGTGAAGTAATTCAAGCCCTCAAGGAGAACAACCTCCAGCTCAGATTGATGTATTCTGCAAAACTCTCTCTAGAAATTAATGGAGAAACAAGATGCTTCCATGACAAAGAGGAACTTGGAGAATTTGTGACCACCAATCCAACCCTACAAAAAATACTGAAGGACATTCTAGGAAGAGAGAACAAGAATACGAGCATTTCAGGAACAGTGGCAGAGAGGCCTCAGTGAACAGGGCAGAAAGTGGAGTGGAACAGAAAAATAGACAACCAATGGCAGAAAAACAGAATAGCAGAAATAAGGCAGAGAAGATTGGTTGTAATCTCTAGTATAGATGGCCTTGAAATATTAACAGAGAGAAACACAGGCAGAGTAGATCAGGAGGTAAGGTCCATTGAGATGCTCTATATAGGGAGGCAGTGGGGCCCACAACAAGCATTGCACCCTATGAGAGTGAAAGGGGAGGAATTGTCTAAAAAAAGAAGGCAGAGGATATTGTCAATTGGGTAACAAGATTTAAAATTTACATTATTGTCATCATTCTGCTTGGATGGATTACGTGCTGTTCCAGTTTACATTAGACTTGAGGACATGGTCAGCTATCCCAAAAATAAGAGGACATATTATGGTAATCATTCCTAATTTCCTATCAACTTAATCTGAAGCCCTTTATAACTTATACTGTCTTATTATGACTGATCTTATTTGAATCTGGGTTGTTAGATTGCTACTTTATATTGAATGATTTTATTTAAATCTGTTATGAGTCTAAGAGTATAGGCAACTACACTGAAGATGACAAGATTCATTAAGATACCCACTCTGGTTTGATTATTACTTGCTTTTGAAGTCTTATAATGTCTCCAATGCTTTGTTTTTATTAATGTTGTTATATACTGCTGAGACATCATGGTAACCACTGTAGATCACCTTGTACTGCGGTTATATATGACTTTTTTGCTTCATGCTTTTCTAGGAATTGTTTTGTTTTATCTTGCTTTATTTTTCCCTCTAATACAGAAAGGATAGATATACATTTAGAGACTCATGCGTGTGTAGAGCTTATGAACAGTTTACAAGAACCAACTATATAACACATGTTGAAATGAACAACTACTTTGAAGAAAAAGAGACACTATAGTACCCAGTGCTGATTCCATAATGTCATGATGTGTAATCCAGCAAAATTATCATTCTTTGTTCAAAGTGATTTTAGCTTGTTTTGTTTTGTTTTGTTTAAGTTCAACACACATGAAGGTATGGACAGCTGTTTTTAGGAGAATGAGAGACACTACGATAGCCATTCTCGGCTTCCCTATTGTCTGGTCTTGAAGACCTGAAATGCCCTCCTCGTCCTGCTCAGATCAATTCCATACTATGTTGTTTCATGTGAATTCCCTGTATGTGACAATATGGACAACTATTTGGAAGAAAACAAGAGTCAATACGATAGAGAGTGAATATCTCCACTTGTCTAGTTTTAGAATTTATGTCCCTTGCTTTCTTGTGATCCGCTTTGTTCTGTTTTGTTGTGTTTAATTTTTATCCTTTTGATATAATTGAATGTATATTTGAGTGGGTAAGATGGATGACCATATTGCTGGGGGTTTTTTGTCAGATTGTGGAACAGAACTGTTAATAGACTCACTGTTTGAATGTCTACTTTACATGTTTTAACTTTATAATCTGAACAAGCATTTCCAAGAAGTCAGTATGTAATTTGTCAAGTAATAATCTCTTAGGTTTTTTTGTTGTTGTTCTTTTCCTTTTTTCCTTGGAATTCTGTACTGTTGCTACCCTTTATTCTATTTTTTTTTCTTTCTTCTCTTTAAATAAAAGAAAAAAAAGAAAAAACATAAAATGGAACACATGTAGAATATTACAACGCTCTGCTGTAAATAATACTTGGCTAGGTACACTAAGTGCTGGGCACTGCGTTAATAATAATTGTAAATAATTACTTAAAAATATTTAAAAATAACTGTAAAATACTGAGATGAGAGGAAACAGATGGTGTATAACAACGAAATCTTTGTCTACTATAATAAGAAGCCAAGAAGTCAGTGAAATCAATAGCTCCTAAATTATGGCCACATATATATTAGTCAAGGAAAAAAAAAAAAGAGTCCTGGCCCAAATAACACTTGCCATTGTCATCTGAAATTGGGACCCTAAGATTCAAAGCATGATGTCCCTTTCTAAGTCCAGGAGTCAGTACACTCGATTCAGGCTCCTGTGCGCCCAACGACACTCAGGCTCCTCGGACTTCAGAGCCCGTGTTCTTTCCACCACACTATACTGCTCTAAAACCCAGTGACAAGGCCACACAGAGTAATATGAGTACTAAATGCACAGGAAATGCCTTAATATGTAAGATAATTTCTATACAAGTCCTAATTTGGGTAATCATGATACACTAGATTCACAAATTCTGATAAGACTTTTCCCACAAACACAATCTTCACTGAATATATACTTTGAGCACCCACAAATCAAAGGCAGATGGAGAACAGAACACCTGAGCAAATCCCCAAAACACCACGCATCAAAAAAGCTTGCTCAGGTGCTCTCTGAATAGGTTTCATTAAATGGTAAGGCATAATGAAAATGAGCAAAGAAGTTATAACAAAGAAGCCACAACAATTTTGATATTTTTATAAAGAATTAAAACCAAGAGAGTTCTGGATTTGATTTTAACAAACACTGCAAATCAAATTCTGAAGGTGTAGGACTTGAAGAAATAAAGGATTTCTTAACCTGACCATAAATACAATGTACAACAAAGTCAGCAGAACTACACATTAGGCACAGACTTTTACTAATACTGGCCGGAAGCTGGGTGACCATCTACCTACAGCCTACAATAATAACATGATCACCTTACAGAGCTGCCACTGTTGCTGGAGGCGCTGACCCAATGGCCGGGGGAACCTGTAAGATAACTCTTGCTTACACTGATTACACAGCACAACTGATTGGCGCAAGAACCAAGCACTAATGAAAACCACATGATGCAAAGAAACAAAATACCTGGACCCCCCAGCTGGTTTTACACAAATATTTAATCAGGATCCTATTGAAGCAGTCTTTGTCAGTTTAGAAGATGAAGATAACCCTTAAGAATGTTCATCAGATTCCATTGCAAAGTTCGAATACACACGGTTACCCAGTTACTGGCAGTTACTGACAAAATACTGCAAAAGGAGCTTTGGAATTATTCACCAGACAAACACGAAATAATTAAGAGCTTAACCTCATTTCATTCCAAGGAGGGGAATTAAAGGCAAATCCTAAACAAATAAATAGTATAGTCACATCTATATTTAGCAATCAGCAACTGTTGGTTTCATTGCTTTCCCTAAAAACTGAGTGTTCAGTTTTCATTTTAATTTAATTTGGACTAAATTTAAAAAGGGACTTGGTGCTAAATTCATCTAAATATTGGTGTTAAAATTTTTCAGTAATGTAGTGTGGCTGAAATCAACAGAAGTGAAATACAGCCCTTACTATTTGAAGCTGAATAAAACATCAATGGCTTCTGAACTATGAGTGGCATTCTCACATGCCTCTGGTCCTAAGGGGTGGAAAGATTTCCTTCTAGCATGTGCAACAGCTCTGGTGAAGAACCAACAAATGAAGTGGCAGAAGAGGCCCCATTTCAACACACATTCAACTCCTCTCTGATTCTCAAAGAGCTCTTAATAAGCAACTCCTACTTGCCTAGATCAATGTTTCCCTTTTCTATCCTTCCATAAGCTTGTTTTAATTCATTTCACCTATTTGGCTAATTGTTCAGTCTAAAAAGTTCACTTGGTCTTTGTTTCTTTAACTAGGTTGTGTTCAGATATAGAAATCTAGGAATTTTATACCATTCAAGCAACCAGAAAAGCATTTAATAGAATATCATGGGGGAGGGGTACGTTTAAAATGCAGAAATTATGCCCCTTTTAACTACAGTCCATACATGTTAAGTATATAGAGTACTCTGAGAAATCCTAATTCTTTGCAAGAACTCATCTAGTACTCCTGAAAGACATGTTTCGTTATTTCCTTTCTTTTATCCACTTATTTTTGCTTCAATTATATTTTCTGCCCTTGTTTTTACACTGAACACAAGTATCTTCATTCAAAGTTCTTCTGTTTGTTGGCTTCTCTTCCATCTTGCTCTTCATATACCGAAGCACTGGAGAACTGAATTCCGCAAAGCATTAACCCAGCAGTGACTCCCCTCACTGTTTCCATCTCCCTAAGCACTGGTAGTGAGTGAAAGTTAACCACACCGCCTTAAAAGCCAATTGTAACATATCAAGGAGGCTGTGACACAAGAGCACTATACATTTTCATATTAAATTAGAAGTTTGAAATATTTAGAATACGCTTTGCCAGTTAATCTCTTAAAGCACATCTTTGCTATTTTTATTACATAGTATGTAAAAGAAAATCCAGATTTATAAACAAATTAACAGTGCTATAAATTCATCTGGAAAAAAGATACCAATGTTTTATTAATATCATCGATTTGTTAGGAAGCTTAAAGGAGAAAACATACAAAAGTGCTTTTAGAACCACAAAGTGCTATATAAACAAAACCAAGCTGTATAAAGAACATGTATATATGCTATCAATCTATCTGCTCAACTCAACAAAATATTTAAAAATAAATGAACCCCTCTCCCAAAAGCCCTCTCCCAAAAGTTTAGGTCTAGAACACAGAAAACACAAAGCATGAGATGGGACATCCTGTCCCACAATGTAAGGACACGCTAAAAAAAACCAGTCACACAGAGAGAGCACGTGGGCCAGCTCACATTCCCATGGCCACACTTGCCAAAGTACGCATCAAAAAGGGTAATGACTGCAATGATTTAATACTGTAAAATACTCAATACAAACCCTCAAGCCCACACAATTTAAAAGGTGGACAAAAGGGGGAAAGTGAAGAATGCGCGTCGGCCAGCACCAGAACTGCGTTAAAATCAACTCCTGTCACTGCAAAACAGTAATTAAAAAGGAAAGAAACATCACCTCGCACCCTCAGGAACTTTAATTCAACCCTGCAAAGTGTCAGCTAACAAATTACACAGAAAACAAAAACACTAAAGTTCCAAAACATCCCAGTGACAGCAGATGGACAGTGGAAGGGGTACCTGGTCCTGGGGAATGTACCTTCAATAGGGCAACACTCATCCTCACTTTAGCCTAGGAAAAGCTGGCAGCACTAATTTGGGGCCTTCTGAGACTATGTCTCCTGATGTGTCACAACAGCTAACACAGGGCCAAGTATCACGCCTGTTATTAAGAATGAGACCTTAAATGCTCCCCCAAAACTCCAGAATTGGAGGCTTGGACTTCAGCGCAGCAGTGTTGGGGGTGGGCCGTGACTGCGATGAGGGGGTCTGTTCTTGGAAATGGATTAATCCACTTCCGGATTCACAGTTTAAGGAGTGTGGGGAAGGACTCTGTTATAAAAGTAATCTGTCCCCCACCTTCCTGGCCTCCATACAGCGATCAGCTCTGCTCCGCTGTGTGCTCCCACCATGACTGTGTGCCTCCCCACAGGCCCACAGCAAGGGAGCCTGCTGACCTTGGACTGCATCCTCTGAACTCATGATTCAAAGTAAGTAGTATTTCTACTTTCAAGTGTATTCTGTCAGGGATTTTACCACAGAAATGGAAAACTAACACACTTATGAAATAACTGTGCAAATAAGTTTAGTCTAAATTTTATCAAGACTTTATTCTTGATTTTTAGATTGCAGGGAGACCCTCCTGACCGCTCTCCCCATTGGCCTTGCTTACTCAGACCTAGGCATTACGACTCACAGAATCCCCAGCTGAGGACCACTGTGATCTCCCAATAATGCTCCGCACACTGTTCCCAAGGGTGAGACTCCAATCAGTGTGCCACCATGCATATAAGAACTACATTTTGTAGATTACATATCATCTTGCAAGTAATGATAGTTCAACCATAGCCTAAAACAAGGGACAAAGAGAAAAGGCACAAATTCTAGTTTCTCAAAATCTAATTTTATGTTTTTTTAAGAACTATGCATTACCCAATATGTCTAAAATGACTTAAGAATTTTCCAATCTAACATACTTACTAAATTATCTCATGTATCTTTTGGATTATCTCATAATTTAGATAAGAAGGATAACAGTTTCCTTTAAGACTGATTTCCAGCTTTAGAATCCATGTTCAACTATTAGTTATCAGGGAGGAAAAAAAGCACCAAGACCTCCACAGAGCAGTGATGATGCAGCAGGCACTTCTTTCCAAGCGCTCTGGATATAAACTCACTGACTCTCAATCAATTCAACAAGGAGGAGATTCTTCCTCTGCCTGTGTACAACAGGTGTGCAGAGGCCGGCGGGCTGGTTCTGCAACCTGCAGCTCAGTCGCTGGACACATCCACACAAAGGCTCTCCACTGCCCACCACTCAAAAATGACAACCTCTAGCAAGAAACAACGAAATATTCTCTCGACTTTTAAAATGGCATTACAGGTGCAAATGTGGTACAAGATTCACTGTGCAGGGCAATTTTGGTTTTAAAAAGCCAAAGCGTCACTAACCAAGCCACTTGAGCACTTTCAAAGAGTAAGAACATCTTTCCACACAGTGCCAAGGGACAGATGGCACCAAGATTTCAATGTAACAGTAAATGAAGATTTCTACTCATTTTTCCCATGTCAGATGCTGCGTGTGCCATACCGCCACACACAAAGTTCACTTTAATTACAAACATCAAAACCACCTCACAGTAAAACTAAACAACATATTTTAAAGGAAGTGAATACAATGAGAAACTGATTTTCAACAGTTCTCATCCACAATAATGTGCACAATCCTGCTCGTTCTCATTTCAAACTTAAGGAGTCTCCCTTTTGTCTAAACTCTAATCTATTTAGGCATTTTCAGTAAACAAACATTAAGCTGAATTATTTACAAAGTCAGGATTCCACACATTCCAGTCAGAGCAGCTTTTATGTGAGAATAAAACGGCGCTGCCTGCAATGCAGGGGCAGCTTAAGGACAATCTCTCTGCCTGCCTTCCCAGCCCCAAATCCCCCCGAAAAGAAAGTCCTGCCAGGTACAGAGACACCCAGGACTGCGTGAGAAGCCCTCTCCGGACTCCCCACTCCGAGCAAGTCCTCAGCAGGTCTAAGGACCACAAGGATATATTTTAATTCAGACCATGGTACAAGATACCAGACAGGTTACAGATACCAAGGAAGTCCGGTGTTTCAGAAGCAGCCCTCCTTAACACTGCATACCTGACTAAGAGCGAATCAGGAGGCTACCATGTAAAGAGAAATGTGTAGAACACAGCGCCCCAACTTGTCCCTAAGGCTGACATTTAAAGAGATTTTATCACAAAATCAGAAAAAGTACCAACTTTTTCTTAGGGACTTTAAGGTTTGCTGTGCTGCCATCACTAAGGAAACTGCTTTCTTATAGACACCAGCTGGCACTTTTCCACACTGCAAAATCCTCCCTCTGGTGGCACCTTAACAAAAAAGACCTGAAACTGACACACTGAGAATTTTAGATCCAGGGACCCCTGCGAAGCCTGCCTCCCAGAGGAGAGGAGGGAGCAGGCAGGCAGTGCTCTCCTCACAGCTGCCTGTACGTCTTCGGCTTTACAACTCATCACCTTGGCTTGTCAGGTCTTTCTGCACAGAGAATTAAATTTCATGACATCTCAGAGGCACTGAGTTGGCTTTTAAAGAGCTAAAGGAATAACTACAACTTTGAAGTTAAAGGAAAAATTATGGCCTCGACATTAACAAAACCTGAATTACTTTAATAACTAGAAAAACAAATCTGTCTGGAAAGGTGCATGCTTTAAATGAGGGAAGATATTATTCACTTAAGAGATACAGCTTACATTTTTATGAAAACTTAAATGTAACTTTGTGTTGATCCCCTAACCAGTGTCCTGAATACAATTTAATCTTTCTCTTGTTTTTAATCACTCAGGGCCAACACCCAGGAGTCAGTTCCTGCACCCTGCCACACATTGATAAACAGCTGGCTTGGGACTTCATTTATTTGGTGCAAGGGAGAGATTGCAGGTTCCAGATTAGGGAATTTCCACCAAAATCCTTTAAAATGATCATGTTTTTAAATCAAACTAGCAGATGCCTAACGATTACTCTTTCTTGAATTTGTAGCTCACAAAAACATAAAAATATAAATGGATTAAAAATGTACAGTACACAAGTATACACTCCCTTAAAACTGACTCAAATATCTTAGTTATGTGACTTTTAGAGAAATTAATCTCAGCAATTCCCCCAGGTTTAAAAAACAAAAATCAAAATTCTAGACAAGTTAAACAATGCACATACTTTCTCTTCCTCATTCTCAAGGAAATAATGGTAACAGAAAGGACATGCATCTGAATGCCTGAAGATCATAAAGCAAAGGAGATAATCACAAGGCTTGCTCTCAAACAAGTCAAAAACAGAGGCGTTCACATCTTCTTTATAACACAGATATTTTCCTTTTCATAAGGCTACAATTTTAGGCAATGTTTATAAACAAGTTTTTTTAGTAATTCAAGTCAAAGCACAGAAAGAGGTGTTATCAAATATTTAAAGACAATGTTTTGTAAAATGTGATCAATTTAAGACTATCAATAATTTCATTAAAGCAATAAGAAGCCAGTACAAGATAAACATTTCTTCTTTTAAAGTAAAATGTCAGACATGTTCAATTTATCAGACACACATCTATCTCCACTTTGTACAAATTAATAAAGTTAAGGGTATAAGAGGTCTAAGCAAATAAACAATATGGAAGAGAAAATAGTAAGACATACAATGACAAACTTTGGGAGGATGACAACTGGGGAAAAGAGTAAAAGCTACCTGGCAAGGAAAAAAAAAGCTTATGTCTTAAGTAAGAAACCACTGTTCTATCTTGAGAGAATATATAAAACAACAACACAAATCAACCGCCAGCGGACCTCGTCAAAAAATGGGCAAATGACCTTTATACACATTCTCAAAAGAAGTACTAATGGCCAACAAATATAGGAAAGTGTTCAACATCTTCAGCTGTGAGGGAAACGCAAACCAAAACTACTTTGGGATTCTATCTCATGCTGGTCAGAATCATCAAGAATAAAACTAAAAATACTGGTGAGGATGTGGAAAAAAGAGCCTGCCTACATTTTTGGTGGGAATGTAAACTAGTACAACCCCTATGGAAATCAGTGTGGACACTCCTAAGAGAACTAAAAATAGAAATATGATTTGATCCAACTGTACCACTCCTCAGTGTATTCCTGAAAGATTTACATACGAGATACTCTTGTGACGCATACACAGCCACACTCGGAGCAGCACACTTCACAATGTGTAAGAAGTGGAAATAGCCTAGCTGCCCATCAACAGATGAATGGGTAAAGGAAATATGGCATATACAAAACGGAATATTATTTGGTAATGAACAAGAAACCACATCATCTGCAGCAAAACAAATGGAACTAGAAACCGTCATGTTAAGTGAAATAAGCCAAACTCAGAAAGTTAAATAGTGCAGTTTTTTTTTGTCACTATGAGAAACCTAAAGAATAAATAAATGAATAAATGCAAGGACTGATAATCTTCAGAATTGGTCTTTCTGGACTGAAAATGATCAAGATATGTTAAATGCAATGCACCAATTTTCCCAAGCAAATGTCAATGTTCTGTGTCACTAAGATGAAGTAACTAAAAACAAGCAAATAAACAAAAACTCTGACAATTCAGAGAAGAAAAATTTGAAACATACCATATCCATAAGATAAAAATAAGACGCCAAGAAACACTTAAAAAGTACAACAAAACAGTTGTCCAAATTTAAAAACAGGAAATCAGTGTTTTTTCAATTCGACACAGGAGTCAGAAATCAAGGAACTCTGTCAGAAGAGACAGTCACAGAAAAATCACAGGAAAGGAAGTCCTGAAGGCCGAGAGGCCAAGTTCGAGATCCAGCAAAGGTGTAACGGGATCCCAGGCAAAAAAACAGAACAGAGCGGCAGAGAAGAAACCTAACATTAACCAAACAAAACCCTCAGCACCATGGTGGGAACCTTGAACCCACCAAGGGGCTGAAGACAGAGACCAGCACGGCCTCACTGGTGAACAGAGCGGGCCACCCCGGAGTGCTCCATTACAAGACTTCAGAGCAACCAGAAACAGGGCAGTCTCACTGCTTCCAATGAGTAAAGCATTAGAAACTGGAACGGTGGTGGGGGCCCAAAGACAGAAAAAAAAAAGGGGGTGTTGGGGGGCACGTGGGTATGACACGAAAGAGGGACAATTCACTTCAAATTTCTGAGACAAAGTTATTTTCCAACAGACATGTTCTATGCTTCCTATGGCTACAATAACAAAATATACAAATTAATCGGCTTCCAAGCGCATTCAGTGTTTGCACTGGACGCTGATTTTTAAAACCAATTGAAGAGTACAGTACATTACAAAACATTTACCTGCAACTTTAAAACAGAAACCACTGCAGTCCACATCAAAAGCACGGGAGAAGCAAGGCTGTCTTTACGCTGAGGATCACAGGAAGGACGTGGGAGCTCCTGACCGGACAAGCACCACCAGAGCTGGGACGGCACCAGGATGGCTCTCCACCTTCCTTCCTGAGGCAGTGGCTCTTCACACCGAGACGCTGCTCATCACCTCAGGACCCGAGTCCTCACCTGATGCTGCGGCCCTCATGGGCTCCACTCCACGCTGCACTGACGTGGCCTTGCAGGCAGCGATGTAATATAATTTACCTGTTGGCTCCTGCGTTCTAACAGCAGGTGTGTGACATCTGTAACTGGTTTTCAGTCATCATGAAACTAAAGAATTCCAACTTTTAAATTACATTGGGCATTTAGGAATTTTAAAATCTGAAAGTAAAACTAACTCTGCAGTTTTTTTCCATTTCAAAAAGCAAAAATGTCTGATGCACAGAACCCTACACAGGACCTTACCTGTTTAGTTTTTGGGTTCCTCCCAGGTGAACTTTTCTCACTTGTAGTCCCATCCATGCCTCTGAGAACACTGATGAAATCTCTCTTAGAAACACTGGATACCAACTTAGCACGCTTTCGGACAGAGCCTCCTGCCTCCTTAACCTTCTCATCAACGTTCTTCTGATGTTTCTGAACAGCGTTAAATAACTGCACCACACCCCTGCAGAAGATCAAGTGGCCAGAACAATTAAATGTGAGAACACAGACTGCACAAGGTTAGAACCAGAGTATCTTCACTGTCAGGAAGAGAGGCAAGCATTTAATAGTCATTCAAAATAAAGACCTGAATGAACCATTAAATGCATCTGAAAAACTGACATACACTTCACTCAAATATGTAGATTGGCATGTGATTTTTTTTTTTTTTACAGCCTTGGTCTTTTTAACCTAACTTCTGGACAACTAGAACTGAGGATTATTTTCAATACAAAAGTATTTCTCAAAATACACACAATTGATAAGGCATTACTGGAATGAAAGCAGACTTTTGAGTTACTTATCAAAGCATATGACTCCAGCAAAGATTTGCTGGATCTTCATTTTGTTTGTGAACGGAAAACCACCTGCGTAAGACCGCCCATGTCTTGAACTCTTCTGCCATGAACCAACTAAAAATCCTACTTTTAGGCAGGGAGTGAAGCTCCATGGAAGGATGCTTGCCTAGACTATGCGAGACCCCAGTTAGAATCCCAGCACCCACCTTCCACATTCTACTTTTAAGAATATTTACTTTCAGAACTTTGCCCTGTACACTTTCCCTCTAAGCTCAGTTCTGCCGGTTGCCATCCTCAGTGTCAGTCCCCTGCCACAAGAGGCAGGGGTCTACCGAGCGCCTGACACGTGACTGGTCTGAACTGACACGCGCTTCAAATGTAAAACACCTGGATTTGAAAGTTTAAATAGGAAAAGAATTTTAAAATTTTATGAATAACTTTTGTATTGATTACATGCTAAAATCTGAATATACTGGATTATATATTCTGGACAACAGTTTCGCATCTTTCATTCTACTTTCTGCAATGAGGCTATGAAGAAAGCTTAAATTTCTTATGTGGCTCTAGTTTTACTTCCACTGCTACAGTTCTAAAATTCTATAATCTATGAATGCTTTTCTGTAATAATTCTTAGAGAGCTGGGGATTTAGGTCAATGGCACAAGTGCCTGCCTGGCAAGCACAAGGTCATGGGTTCCATCCCTGATACCAAAAAAAACAACAATAAAAAACAAAACAAAACAAAAAAAACCAGTACATTTTAGAAAAGGCAATCTGCCACAGGCCTCAATAGATCTGCACATTCTTGCTGGACTTTTCAAAAGCGAAGGCCCTGAGTGCAGTTTCCCCAGGTTACTTCTCAGGGCTCTGCTAGCAGTCAATGACCCTGACAGATAAAATGAGGGCTCCTCCCCGACAAAGAACTCTTTATTAATCACCCCACACGCTGAGCTGCAGCACAGCACTCCTACCCTGCAGCACAAGCCACAGCCAGTGCAGGCAATGGCATCTGTCCCCCTAGGGGGCCAGCTGTAAACTGGGAGAACTGCAAGCTTTGGCTACTGTCTCCTCCACAGTAATAAGGTCTCGTCACCTCCAAGCATGCAAACAGCTTTACCACTAGCTATTGGGAACGGCTAAGGAGAGTGGCACTCCAGCCCCTTCAGCAGGCCAGAACCAGAGGTGCCCAGGGCACAAATTTATTTTGCTGGCTCCACACTTCTCTAAGTTCTTTATTAATTCATGAACCACTCAGGTAGTAAGATTACCCTCTGAGAACAGATGAGCCAGGAAACAGGAATCAAGTAGGTGCCCTGTTAGAAAAGTCAGGGCCGGGATCTGAGCTAGCACATCCTAGCAGCCACAACCTAAATCACCACACCCCAGTCCTCACTGCACTAACACTTCAATGGATTAGAAAGGGACCAAAGAACTGAGAACCAGGCATCCAGAATTTAAAGTTAATTCCTCTAAATGGAATTTAGCAGTAGTTTAAATGTGAGCTCCCAGAGCCCCCCAATCTCCTACTGTGTTCCCAACACATGAGACAGAGCTCTCAATCCTCAGAGACCGTGATTCCTCAGATAAGCGGACCACGGTACCCTATTCACCTCCGGGTAGAGAAAGCATCAAATTAGTATTTGGGGAACGATTAAAAAAAAAAACCAGAGTGAAGGGACAGCATGTATGATGTATTATCTCATAAACAGAGTGCAAGAAAAAAAAATCATCTGGCGCCATAAACTCAGATAAGGGTCACGAGAGAGACGCGGTAAGAGGCCTGACTGCACTGTCCTCGTGACCAGGAAGAATAGCACCAAACACACACGGACGCACATTGCATTCTAGCCTCCAGAACGTTCTGAAGGGTTCAGGGTCGAACAGCAGGCTTGGGCAGCCATCACCCGCTGGAAGGAGGCAGGGCTTAAGAATCAGATCTGATCGAACTGGATCACTATCAAAGCTTCAGTGTATTTAGTTTTGAAAAGCCAAAGCCACTGTCTTACCTCGTGGCGATTCTTTGAAGATTCCTCTCTGTGTCTTTGTCTTGGACAACATCTGGCTTTGCTCTACACATCACTTCCCACTCTCGCTTCTTATCCAGCTGCATAAGAAATATTGTTGGGTGAAAGAGTATTAGGCATTTTTGAAAGCGCGGCAGACTTTGATATGATACTCCACGAAAGGGCAGAGGTAATAAATCACCCTGGCTTAGTCTGACTTTTAGAAAACCACAGTTTTGGGGTTCAGCCCCGAGTGCCTGTGGTTGGCATGCAGTGTGTCCCATGAGAGGCACTAAGTGAATTTCTCCCAGCTTATCTGACAGCAGGGGCCCAGGAGGGCAGCCAGCATCTTCAGGAGGCAAAAAGGGAAGGGTTCCTGCAAGCCAAGAGCCTGACCCGCCACCTCCAGGTCACCAAAGAAGCCCCCACACCACCCAAGTTGCTCAGAATTAAGAACATGCATCAGCTCTTAAAAGGACAGCATCATCTCCAGACAGTCAGTCATGCAGTGCCTGTTTCTCCTCTTACATCGGTCTGAGCAAAATTCTTGCCATATACGGCATCTGTCACAATGGTTTGTCTACTATTGTGTAAAAAGAGAAGAGGAATTGGAAAATAAGAAAAACTCCCAGACAATGCAACCTCGTTCAAACTGTCACTGGGTATCATTTGTCAGACTGTTCAGGTCTCTTTCTAATATACTCACAAATCAATGAACTGACCACCTAGAGCTGCCTTTGTAAGCTTCATAAGCATCAAAAACATCCATAAAGTAACAAAGACAACAACAGAGGAATGTTTCCATTTATATCTTTCTTTACTCTTACCCACCTCTCATTCTGTATCACTGAAAATGCCTAACAATAAAGCCAAATCTCTCCTCTCACTAGAAAGATCAACTGAGTCCTCTGTAAAGAAACGACTGATCTCCAAATCAGGTAATGCATTTAAACAATCACCCTCTCCCTATCGGATTACACTGGAACTGAATCTAATAGCAATTTCCGCAGGCTGCAGCTGGAGCACTTTGCAAAGCACCCCAAGGCTGCCACGTGAGATTCTGGGACGGACAAGCGCTCTCTATCCCCTCAGCAGACAGTGCCACCTCCGCACTCACAGCTCCAACCACAGCGCAGCCGAGGACTCATTCTGCTTGGCTTCAAAACACTGTTTTTGCTTTCGCTGAACTTTGAGAGGAGAGGTAATAAAGATTCTGATATGTTTAAAGCCTCTTCTAGCTTGTGCCAGATAATAAACAGAGATTCAGATCTGTAGTTGAAAAGCCATCTATAAGATTTAGAGAAGAAATATCTTAAAGTACAAGAGTATCAAGTTAATAGGAGGACACACTGTATGTTGTGTTTCTGAGAACAATGCTTGAAAAGTTCCATCTTTATGTAGCCTTTCACACAAAGCAACCAGTAATAAGAACAAAGAAAACATTTGTCTTGAAACAAGATACAGGGATGGTAAACATAAAAGGAAATATATGCCAAATGAAATCTATTTTCCTTTCATTTTTACCTGTAATGTCCTTCTTGGAAATCAGTACTTCTCTACGGCCAGTATGATTATATAAAAATATTTTTCTTCCATTATAAAATAATACTTATTTTAGCAACCAAATATTTAAACACAGAGATACTTCATCAAGTACAAGGACTACTAAAAATCAACTTTTGGCTTAAATTAATAGATTTCATCAATCATCAGTGATTTAACAAAAGCATAATGAATTCAAGTTTATCCACCAGCCAAATAATCAGTCTTGAGAATGAGAAACAATTTGACTGGTGATATCTTACTGTAACATGCTTCTATTAGTCCAGAACTTAATGAAGACAGGACATGATGGCTAAAACTAATACTATATTTAGATAAAGGAGTCCCTGCCACGTGTATAATTACTTGATTTAAAAGATAAACTCCTGCCAAGTTTACATTTTTGCTCTCTCCTTCGATGACTAAGCAGTGAAGGAGGTCGGCGCCATGACTTAGGTCAGGTTTCTGAATGTAGCCCTAGCTGTCCACCCGCATAAAAGGCACGTTAAGAACCACAATGTTAACTGGAGGAACACTGCGAGGGATAATGTGGTACAGATGAGAACACACATCACTGTGAGACACACCTGTTTTCTTTTCTCCAGTCGTTCTTGTCTCAGCCTCTCCTTTTCCTTTTCCAGTGCTTTGTTTTTGATGAGAATAGTGGGTTTACTCTTGGGGGTTTTTTTGTTAAGGATTTTAGCCATGGCATCCGCCCAGCCTGCGTTAGTCCCAACTCCTGAGTCTGCCGCGGTTTCATTTTCCTTGTCACAGACTTCAGCATCCTCCTCATCGTCTGCCTCCACAGCGTCATCATCGGACAGTCCACAGCTTCCCCCAGAACCTGGGAGCAAAACACAGGTTAAACTTCAGCACCTGGCCAGAGGCTGCCCCTGCTGCTGCTGCTGCAGCTGCAGGGCCAAGACCAGACCCCAGGCCCCTCCAGCAGCTCCAGCCATCTCCACGCCTGCAAAAGGGACCCTTCGGGCCCCACTCTACAGTGATGACGGGGAACAAAGCCAGCAGCTCTCCCACTGCAATTGGCCCCAAAGACCTCACCCAGCCAGTGACAGGGAGGTCACAGTGGCATCAGGACCCAGGTGCCAAGCAGCAGAAACATCCAGCAGCCAGCACCACCCGGTTCATCCCCCTCAGCTATGAGGGTGCCATCGGGAGGCCAGGCACTGTGTGCTCAGGTGCAGGGACCCTCACTGTGGCACTGACCCACCTAGAGAGATAAGAAGGACTACATCAAATAACAGCATAAAAGCTTCAGATAGCAAGAAATGGTGTGGGGTCCAAGTAATTTCTCTAGGGGATTTGGCCTAGGGTATTTCCTAATGACAAATATTTTTAAAATAGAAATTCATTTAGGACATAATTAATGCACCCTTTATGCTGGGTCAATTTCAAAGCCTAATGAAGTGTGACTCCAGGCTTTGATGTACAAAGACATAAACACTACACTCCCGCTCACAGTATTATGAAGGGATACCCACATTTCTCCAAAGGAAAGCTGGGGGCACTTTGATTCAGTTAAAACCTGAGTGTCCACCACATTGCGGGGCCATATGAACCTTTCCCCAAGAAGTGTCTCCCAGTACCAGAAGATGGCGAAACCATTTAGAAGATGCAGTGAACTGAAAAACAAATACATTAATATGTTTTAACCCCGACACTACAGAGATGCTAATAACAACAGTGCTTTGGAAAAAGTGCTTCCTCTAGTAAGCACGTATCTAAGTATAAAGAAGTGGCACAGTTAAAGGTTTACATCACTGAATGCTAGCTGGGTGATTAAAGCAGAAAAGTCTTTAGCAGCTGCTGGGGAAACGTTCAAACTACAACACTGACATCTAGTGTTTCGCCCCTGTGTACCGACACACACACTGCAGTGAGCTTCACGGTTTTCAACTGTTCTGTAAGGTCGCCCGCCAAATGCTCTGCAAGTATGTCAGTCACTCCAGTTCGCCTCTCTGACATCTTGTCTGTTTTTCTTTAGGGCCTTTCTCACCCAGCTTGACTATGAAATGCGTAGTATGGAGACACCATAAACCCATGAAAAGTTTTTTAACACCATTTTACACAAGCTGCATTCATCCTACTGATAAAAAAATCCAGAAGAATTTGTGAAAGTCGTGGTTTCTATTTTATTGTTTTTAAAGAACCGCTAGTTCAGAAATGTAAATGACATAGGTAAATTAAAATGCCAACGCAAAGAGGTCCCTCAGGATGTGGGGATGATCTGGCTGCGACACTTGTCACCCCACTGACCGCCAGGGTGGACTCGGCTGATCTGGCTGGCTGGGCGGGTGTCCCTGTCCTCCCTGGACACTCCATGAGCGTTCCTGCTGAAGCTGCACATGTGGTCAAAGAGGGCGACCACCCCATAGAGGAGGACCATTTCCTCAGTCAAGAGTATACCAATAGCTTCGTACCCCTGCTAAAACCCCCAAACAAGCTCTCTCAAGGCCTCTCAACATACTAAAAAACAGGATTCCTTCTAGGAGACCCAAGATTATCAGTATGCATACCACAAAGCAGGCCCGATCCTTAGATTGTACTATAGCCTACTGCAAACAGGTTTTTCTAATTTTCCACCAAGCAATCTTGCGTTGAGTGGTGTATCACAGCATCTAGGGGCACAGATGAAGACCATCAGACAAGGGGAAATGTCTCTCAAGTCCTGCATGTAGTCTCATACCCTATCACTGCCTTCTATTTTAAAAGGACTACCGCGAAGTCAGGACCGGATACACAGACGTTCACTGGCACCAACGGCAAACAGCTCCAGGGCTGGCAGTGTTCTCCATCCCAGCTCCCCGAAGCTGTCTAGCACAGCTGAGGAACTCAACTTTCATTTTAAGTTTAATTTCCTTAAACTCAGGCAGCCGTGTTGGCTGGCTAATGGCTACCGTACGGCAGAGCAGGGCTAGCCCTCCAGGGAGACCGAGGCGGACACAGGCCCTTCTCCTCTCAGGGCCCCCAAACTCCCAGCTCCCTTCCACAGCGGTCACTGTCCTGGGCACAGTCAGGGGCCGGTGGGAAAGTGGGCCACTTCCCTTACATGTTAGAATGGAGATGAAGTTTTAAGATGATCATGGTCCCCCAACATTTACTGCACACCCATGAATGACAAGCAAGGAAGTAACAAAAGAGAAACCGAAATCTAGGCTTCTTTCCTGGAGAAACTTGAGTTTGGTAGAGTACACTTAAAAAGCTGCAATAAAATTTCTGTTTACCTGTTATAAAAGAACAGCACTGTGAAGAGGGCATGTGGGGAACGCCTCAAACATGATATTCAAGTTGTTTCTTAAGCACGTGGCAAGAGTTTGAATGACAAAAGCAAGGAGGTAACACCTGAGCCTCTACAATCCAGGCCAATGGGTCACGGGCAAGGCCACTGAGCACAGAATCACAGTGCGACAGGGCTCAAATTTCCGTGTGAGAATAAAAACTGTCACTTAATCACATCAGCACTGGCATTCCAGACAGGAGGCTCTGGAGAAGCCAAAGCATGGGAACGTAACAGAGGAAACACTGCACTTAGAAACTGACAGCAAGCTCAGACCCTGAGGGCTGGATGGGAAGGCCTGAGTGCAAAAAGGAGGACAGAAATTTCATAAAAATATGATTTAGGATCCAAAACACGAAACATGCATTAACCTTAAAATTAAAGCCAAGCAGCATAACAATTCTGCTCTCCGGGTATCTGCTACTCCGAGTACAAGAGAAGGGAAAGGAGTGGGGTAGGAGAGGAGGGAGGGAGGAAGGAAGAAAGGCAGGGGATAGCACGAAGAACACAAGCGTGGAGGGGGGAGAAGGCAGGAACCTGGGCAGCGCTGCCCACCAGGGACCCACGCCTGGACGCTGGACTGACCAGGTCCATCGCTGAGCTGTTTGTCTGTTTTTTCTCAGACTTTCCATTAATTGAACAGTGAACAACATGCTGCTGTTCCAGGCAACTTGGCCTGAAGGATAATTCTGGTATCTCGCTGTGCTGCCCAGGCTGGTCTCATACTGATAGGCCCAAGCAGTGCTCCTGCCTCAGCCTCCAGAATAGCTAGGACTACAGGAATATGCCACCATGCCCATTTAATTCAACACACTTTTAAGAAAAATATTTGTAGCCATCAATTAGGAAGAGAATAAAATCACTAAGACATTTAAATGTATGATTTTACTTTAAAATCGAGTCAAAGATAATATACAATATATTAACCACTGCTAATTTTCTATTACCTTGTTTTGAAACTATGTATCATTGTTTTTCTCTTTGAAAATAAAAAACTTTAAAAAATAAAATTATAAATCAATAGTTATTATGATAAAATAAGCAAATAGTTCACTAAATTTTATAATCAATACCCTTGAATCTGAATTCTCTCTTTGCCTTAAGAGCTTATAGATAGTATGACAGACTGTTTAACACTTTTCTTTAGATGTCAACTGTCAAATTGAATTGAAAATACATCACGGGTTTAAGGATTGAATTAGATAAACTAAAGGCTTCACGTATTCTAAAGTATCATGAAAATGTTGGTTAATGACTTTCATAAGAATTTACAACATCAGATAATACAATTAAATTCGAACATTTTTATCGACGAAACTTTATTTTTCTGCTGTAAAATACCTGCGTGTTTACTTAGGAATGTAAGCTTTCCCGAACACAATACCTAAGCCCTACCACAGCTCTTCAGTCAATGTGAAGAAAGAGAATATTCAACTTCTTGGCATCAACATTATACATCACTATGAAAACTGCTTCTTTAATAAATAAATACAGGTTTTAAAAACATCAGGGGGCATCAAGCCTGGACGACCTTTAACATATTTGAACCTTGGGCATCTACCCTACATCAAGTAGAACTCCTCAGGACAATGCGACTGAAACCAGCGCGCAGTGGTGAAAGTAAGGACACAGAAGCCAGGCACAGTGGACGTTCACACTCTGAGAGAGTTCCCTGCCTCAGTTCCTGTATCTGTAAAAATGAAGATGAGACAGTTCCCATTTCAATGGGCTTTGATGATCACTGAGCTTAGAAAGGTGCTAAAGAATGCCGAGCCCAGGGCAGTCACCGTTTAAGCGCGGCACACTGACACACACACAGACACAGACACTGACAGCGCCTACGCGCTGCAGTGGAGGAGAACACGGGAACACCTCTGGTGTCCAGGACCTCTGTAATGTGTGCCAGCTGCTGACTAAGGTGCTCTACAGCTTCCGATGGCAGCGGGTTAAACTCAGACTGCAGCCTGAGACAGACCCGGCACTACGTCCCGGTTCCATCATTTTGCAATGACATAATTTTGGACCAGTTCCTAACCTAACCCTTCTGGGTGAGGTTCCTTTATTTTAAAACGGGGATAAGAACTGTACCTGTTTTTACTGGGTTATTAGGATGAAACATGAGATACACATAAAAAGCACTCAGTACCAACCTGGCACATCTACTTAGTAAACACTAAATATATAACAGTCCACGATCAGAAGACAATCAAAGATAACCAGACCCTAGAAAATGGGAGGTGGGGTCCCAAAATATGCCAAAAACTGAGAAGGAATGAACTGAGGTGGCATAATTCTGCCTAAAGTCTTGCTTTCCTCTGTACATGCCAGACAGCTGCCACGCCCAAACATTGGCTACCTTCTGCCTTCAGAAGTAGCCAATGTTTCTGTCCTACAACTTTTTAAAGTACTGTCTTAGTTACTTTTTATTCATTGCTGAGACAAAATACCTGATGCCCAAAGTTGGGAAAGGAAAGGTTTATTTCTTACAATTTTTAGAGGTTTCAGTCCATACTCAGTTGTCTCCAAGGCAGGGTGGCATGGCGGTGCCGCAGTTCATGGCGGTGCCGCAGTTCATGGCGGCTGCAAACAGCAAGGGGAAACCAGCAAGAGAGAGACACACCTTCTTCCTGCCATCACATCACATCCTGGCTCCACCCCTAGGAGGGTGTAGCACTGACACCACCAATCCAAGCACTAGACAATGGAACAATCACAAATGCACAATGCAAATACATGAGGCCTGGGGGCCACCAACATAAACCATGACAAGTACTGTAAAGTAATAATATGAACTAGCTAACACGTTTAGAGCTAGCCACTACCTACAGCGTGTTTTGTGTAGTATGACTCTACAATGCTTCAGTTGTTTTGATTCCTCTGTTCAAACGGACGACTCTACCATGGAGCTTACAACAGTTAACAGGCATGTCCAGCATCAGCGTGAATGGGGTAGAGTAACTGAACTGCTGGTTTCTGAAACACTGCAAGGCTTTTGAATCAAAGATTGAACTCAGACTAATCTGTATTGAATACAAGCACTTTCATTAGCCACTTTAAAGCAATGAGACTGAATCCCAGTAGAAATTTCTATCTAAGCCTCAGTTAACCAGAACCTTCCATTCCCCAGCCTCACTCTAATCTTACCTAGGCTATTCATCGCTATTCATTAAAAGCTCTGTAAAACGCTGGGTTGTAAGCTGGCTCATCTGCTCAGATGGTTTTTCCTGCCAATTATTACTAAATTTAGAATGTTAAAAATTGATGTTTTGAAACTTTTAAAAAAGCATTTACAATTGAAAGAATAAAAGAAGTTAGTCCAGATTTCTATAGACATAACCAAAAATAAAACACGTGTGCTACCCTGGGACCAGACGTAGCTGACCGCATGAGCTACCGGCCAAGCCTTAGGAGATGCGATCTCGCCCGGACTGCCCTGTGTCTTCCCTGCCATCGCTAACCCACCCAGGTGGGGCTGTGACATACTTCACGTCCTGCACATGCTCTTTTGGTAAGTTAAGGAACTTAAATGATGAAGGAGGCTATAAGCTAGAGTTTGATGAAAAGCACATCTCTGCTGGGTTATTATATCTGAAATACAGCTTTGTAGTTTTATCAAAAATGAAGGGATATTTCCTAGGACCTTCTAAACTGGATTGTTATCAAACCCTGTGTTACAAGATGGTTGTTTTTCATGTGACCAGAACAGTGCAGGCTTTTTAAGTGTTCAGGAAACCTGAAATTACCAACTGCCTCACTATTTTATACTCACCTGGGCAAACTCTATGAGGCTCAGTCAGATCAAGGGACTAGGCAGCTCCTCAGCTTTTCTCACCAGTTTTGTTGATCACAGAAACTTTCCCTTCCAAGACCAAGCTTAAGAATCCACACAGCACTGGGGCTACACCTCCTATGGTGTAGCAAGTCAGCAAATCTAAGTCGCTGAGGGGTAACTTTTTTTTTTTGGTACCAGGAATCGAACTCAGGGCCTTGCGCTTGCCAGGTAAGTGCTGTGCCCCTGAGCTCCATCCCCAGCCCCGTGAAGGTGTGAGCTGGAGGCTCCTTCTCCTTTAAGTACTGGACATCATCAGTCACCTGAGGTGACTCGCTGACTAGGGATGTTATTCCTTTCATGTTCAAGATCAAAAATTTAGAAATTTAAGAACCACACAGACATTGTCTCTGACCTGCCACAAGGTATTCACTGACTACATCTAAGCAGCTCAAGGCTAACTCAGCTTGGAAGCGCCCTAGTGCTTCACATGGATACGTTACTAAGGGGCAGGCTGACCACTGCCCCTCCCTGTAGCCCTGATTTGAGATCGCCAGCAATTTCACTAAACTAGATTTCTAATCCTATTGAGAGGTATCACAATGCACCAAAACTTCAATCTGAGTGATTTTGCCCACATTCAAGTTTATATTACACACTTCAGTTAATTTTACCCTCACACGATAATCAAGTTTATAAGAAAGAAGCATAGAAAATATATTGAGAGATTTTTCCAATGTACTCAAAGAAGAAACGGTTAGAGAATCATGTGTATGCACACATGCATGTGCCCAGTCAGGCTCTGCCGAATTCTGAGACATAGCCCAGACATAGCACACTGACAAGTCCCTTGTCCTGGCATAACTTAAGAAATTTTTGCAACATGCAATGATCAGAGCGCCTTCCACTTGTAAAAGCACGACTTTCCACCTTTCTCATACAATGCAGCAAAAGAAATTAAAACCAGAGATGAAAAATAAAGTTCAAAAACACATGAGCTCCACCTGTGTTCTGAGAAACATTAAGTACCATCTTGCTTCAAATATCAATGTTGATCAATTTTATAATCGTTACAATCTGAACATGTCTCCCATTCAGCTTCCTAACAAAATGAGCCAGGACTCCTTGATCAAATGCACATAATTTGCTCACTGATTCCTCACATGTCCAAGGCCTCAACCTTTAGTTTTTCAGGAATATTATCTCAAAGCTTTTAATAATTGTTCTACCAAGACCTTGTGGACAAAACTATCTGAATTAGAAATCCATTTCCATGGGTTAGCTCTGCAGGGATAACATGTTTCACACACAGAAAACAGAAAATTTTTATGTTATGTAACAAATTCTGAGTTAAACTAAATATACATCATTAATCAAGAGACTTAATTATTGAATTGATTACACAAAGGGCCCTAATCTCTATCACAAAGATAACTGAGATCGCGAAAAGAAAACAGAGACAGCTAAATCCGGGAAAGGGAAGAGCTTGGTGGCGGTGTAGCACAAGCACAGTCGGGGGGGGGGGCACACTGGGGCAGAAGAGGAGCTTGGTCAGCTGCCCAAAAGGTAACCTAGGGAAGGACAAGCTCTAGCCCAGAAGATCAGCTGTTTGATCACTCGGGCTGTGAACGCAAACTGCGTGGTTCCCAGAGACAGACAGCGTCTGCATGACTCATGGATCTTGTATTTGTGAACTTACCAACTTGGTCAAATGGATTTGTAATCCCAAATCCATACTCACAGCACTTCACAGACATCCAAAGACATGCTGGAGTGATGATAAGCCAGCGTCTCAGATGTCTACACACCCAGCTGGGGTAATATTCTACCTTGTTTCAGCTCACGTACTAGGAACAGGGGTCCTTCCCAGGCTATCTACTGCCAGGCTTTTCACATGTATGTGCTTTTAGTAGTGGTTTTACTATTCTACATGATACCAAGTATACTGTAAAGCGCTGTCTTGAGTCCCTAAGCGCAAGAAGGCGAGGGCTGACTTACAGAGAAACACATGGTGGTGGATCAGCTCGATTCACATACAACTTACATTGTCAGCCATGAGTTCAATGTCAATGAATCAACAACACAGACTGGTACTAAACAGAGGTACACATCAAATATGGCTCTGTAACGAGTTGAAAAGTGTTCTCGCCAGAGACTCACACAACCCTAATCTCTTATTTTCCGAAAAGCAATCTTCAGTATTCGCTAATTCGTTGTTTGCTATGATTTTTAGAACATTACCATAAACAGAGAAAATCAACCACTGACACTCCTCACTTAACGATCAAGTTCTATAAGCTGTTCATTGAGTCACTAAATGAGGAGCTGTAAATAGTGTGCTCATTACAATATATAGAAGAAATGATGAAAGGAAACCCAACATAATGACTTTCTTTTATCTGCATAACTTTTACATGCATTACTTTAATGTATAACAGAAAACTACAGCACTGTACAATATAGTAAAATTAGCGAAAATTACAGTACTGTACAAAAAAAGGACATGTTCTATCAACAAAATGTACAGATCTGTATACACACACACACACACACACACACACACAAACCCAGACAGGTTGTAAGGGTGTATGGCGTGCTGTTAGTCTGAACCAAGTGCATCAGGTGTCAGTCTGAATGATCATTAAACAAGAGTCATTAAGTGAGGAGTTCCTGTATAAATTTATAAACTGAGTAAGGATTTGGAAAATGCTACAGCAATTGGATATTGCTATGATACGCAAACATGTGGTCATGTTCCTTGGTCATCTTCTTTTGTTGATTTTTAAAAACACCTGCCCATGACAAACTAGAAATTTAAAAACAAAACAAAACAAAAAAATTCTTTTGTAGTTTAAGAAGCAATGTCCAAATGACATACTGCAGAGAGCAGACAGGAGCTACAGATGGGACTTAGCACTGACATAAGCAAGAGGCAGACGGAACTAAGTGGTGGCAGAAGAAATGGGTGAATTAAACCACCAGGTGTGGAAGCAAAGGGGAGAGCAAGCAAGGACAGCTGTGTTTCCAGCTTGGGCAGGACTGATGGGTGTCATTCTCGTAGACAGGTGCTTTGGGAAAGGAAGTTATGAATCCAGTTCTACAAATACTGAGTTTCAGGTGTCTATGGAACAACTAAGCGAAAAGAGTCCATTGATGTCATGATCATTTGCATTAATTCTGATTTTTCCACAAGGCCTGATCAGTGGTCAGATCAGAGGAAGAAGGGAGGAACCCCTCAGCATGACAGTCCTCTACTGGGAGATCAGTATAATACAGCATTTCCAAGTATGTTTCCTCTCCTGAAACAGAAGTGCTTCAGCTTCCTCAGGGCTGCTAAAGGAAATTCAAGCTGCTTTTCTGGAGAGAGCTCCAACTCACTGTAAACCCCACACTTCTCAAAGGCTAGAAGGCTTATCTGGCAACAGCACTAACACTTTTCTAGGATCAGAATGGAAATCATCATCAATTCTAATATTCATGAATGGGTGCTGTGTGCCAAACATTAAAGGATTTACACATATGAGCTCATTTAATCTTCACAAAGATTCTTAAGGTAGACATAACCGCATTTTACAGGTGAGGAAACTAGAGCAGATAAAGATTGAACATACGACATCCAAAATGGCAGCAAGTGATTCAAGCTACAGACTTCCGTTTTCTAAATAGTTTTTTCTGGTCATCTAATGTACTCCTGGTTCTTTGACCATATCACAGTAATGATCAAGAGCACAGGCTCAAGAACCAAATTACATTAACGGTCATGTCATTTATCAGCTTGGTCACCATCTTATTATGTACTGAAGTGAGCAAGTTACAAACTTCTCTGGTTTCCAGTTTCTTACAAACTGAAGATACTAGTTTTCTATATCACAAGATCGTTGTCTGAATTAATTGAATACATAAAGAACTTAGAACAGTACCTAAAACAAAATCAAGCTCAAAAAAAAAAAAAAATCACGTTCAAAAACTATCTAATTTGCTTAACTGTACAGTATGCCGAAAATTTACGGTGTCACAAGTGTGAAATTGGTTGTTTATAAAACTGAATGCTTTTTAAAAAAACATTCCAAGTGAGGTCCCTTTCTGTCTTCATCATTCTGTCCAGCAGTGGTCCCAGCAGGAATTTTACAACTGGCTAATGGTTCAGGTCCTCTCTGACAGTGACTAAACAGCCAGCAACAATATTTACAAATCTCTGTCACTCATTCGTTTACAAATTCTCCACAGCTCCCTGATGCTTACGGAGAATCTGATCTCCTGCTGGAGAATCTGCCTTTAATTTCTACTCTGATTCGCTTCTAGTCACGTCTCTGAAGAGCTAAGGCCACACCACATAATTCAGTGGGTCCAGTACATAATACTAAACTTTAAGAGACCACAGTCCACTGTTATCTGCTTTTATTTAGTTCTGAGAACACTGTCCCTTCCATTCCTGGGCCCAGAAAACTACTTATCTTTCAAAGCTTGGATGAAATGCTGCACTATTCATTTATTCAATATGAAAATTTACTGGATATCAAAATGTGCACGGAAAATCATGTGAAAATAAAGATTAACAAAGACACAGTGGAACAACATTTAGGAAATAGAGCTGTACAGAGAGATACATGATAAAATATAATACTAATTAGAGCTCCAGTGGCATGCATGTGAGACAAGAGATTGATACCTAGGCTGAGTTCCGTACAATACATATTTCTGTCTCTAAACCTACCATTTCTCAATTGGTCCAAGATTCTGACAACTACTTTTCTTGTTGTTTTATTTTGTTCTGGATTACTGGGCATCGAACCCAAAGTCTTCGTAATAAACTATATAAACCAAACCTTTCTTTTATTTTTTTTTAAGACAGGGTCTCATCAAGTTGTCCAGGTTACGTTTGCCATCCTCCTGCCTCTGCCTCCTACAATGCTGGGATTACAGGCATGTGTCACCATGCCGAACAACTATCTTTAAATAATACTCAGAATACTCAATGATGGTGTTGTGTTTAATATCTGTCCTCCCTAAGGCAGAAATTCATGCATCCTTTTGTAACCTCAACACTTAGAAGTTATTATAACAAAAAGATACAAATGTTCATTGAACGGAACTGGATAAACAGGTTTTCATATTACAAACTGGAAATCTCTTTAACTCATGATGGAACTGATCCATAGCAGCAAGTGTACCGTATAACCCAACCAGTATTTCTAACAACGACTGAAAAGTAACAATGCGGTAACTCCCGCCTGGGGTGACAGCAGCCCCGCTCGGGTCCCCAGAGCTCCTCTCGGAGCGCGGTCGCGATTGCCGCTGGGCGGAGAACCCAGGAGCAAAGGCGCTCGCATCCTCACTCCCGCGAACTCCTCCCGCAGCACAGCCTTGGTGTGTTACCTCCGCTGTCCGAAGCCGCTTGGACTTCATCTGAGGCCACAGCCTTGGCCACTATTTTCACCTTCTTCTTCTTTTTCAGGGACTTTTTCAGCTTTTTCCCCATAGTCGCACGTGAGTCTTGCATGGCCGCAGCCATCTTGCCTGGCCGGAAGTGCTCATTAGGAATTGTGCCGATAGCAACGAAGGGAGCTTCTGCTTAGAGTTCCGGAGATCCAAGGTTCCGCTGAGCGATTTTCAAAATGTGGCTAGAGAAGGGACGTCTGAATTCCCAGGGTCGTTGCGTGAAGTTGGTTCTAGCGTAAAAAAATCATTGACACGAACTGTCTCGGCCAGCTCGGGCTAGCCGTGACCCACCGCCGCAGACCGGCCGCTTTCCTCTCTCGTCGCGTTGTTTCCTACGGGCTCCTGTGCAGGGCACAGCTGACGAACAGGAAACGCTCTCGAGACGACGGTGCTTCCGGCTGCGCCTACGAAGCTACAGTTTAGTGGTTTCCTTTTACCCTAAAATACTGGCTCCCTGAAGACAGGGACTGCATCCTATTTCATATTGTACAAGGGTACAGTCGCAAGGGTAGCCATGCGACTTCATCTGTAGAAGGAGCCCGAAAAGTATTTTGAAATGAATGGATTTAAAAAATGCAACCGTTGACATGGTTGGTGAATTGGACAAGAAAGCAAACCTTCATGTATTTTGTAGGCCAAGCATGTTCAAATGGCTTTTCTTTAGCTTAGTGGAGTGATTATTCCTTTTTTAACATCTAAAATTCCTTAGAGAAAAATCTATTTTGACATAATGTATATTGATGTCTGTATAAAAGTATGTATTTACATCTTTTAAAATAACATGTTGAAAACAAAAAGTGTAGGAAAAATGTTATTCCAGATACAACTAGTAAAAGATCAGACTGAAAAGTGCAATGATGGTCAGCAAAAGAGGTGCCTCTTGGTGATGTCCCTAAGAAACAGCCTGTATCCAGAGGTTCTCACCATTCTACTAGTGTGGTGCTTTTTCTGTGCTGGTCTTGCGTTTATTTCCTGCTGTCTTGTGTTTGGTGTTTTATAACGAAGGAAGCATAGCAAAGCAAAGAAAATATAGCAAGAGCAAAAATAATACAGCAAAGCAAATATAGCAAAGCAAATACAGAAAGCAAAGAAAAAGAGAAAGCATACTTCAGTGTTACAATGGAAAATATATTCCAACATATGAAACATGTTAGTGCATTAATATGCAAATAGTATTTGGTAATCAGGAAACAATATGTTGGTCATTTAACATACTAATTAAATAGTTCATATTTAAGAATTGTAATGTGTTTAGTCTCAGCTTAAGAAATTGCCACAGAGTGACAAATGTGTTTGATGTATTACACATTCAAATTGTTCTTCGAATTAATATAACATAGACTCCAGGATTTTATTCCCAGAACTCTGATTTTCAGAAATGGATTACTACTGTTAAGGGAGATACACGTGTTAATTTATTTAATCTTAATTGCAAGCTAGGTATTATTGTTCAGGCATGGGCAGAGTAACTGCTCAAAGTCACACAGCCAATAAGTGGCAGAATCACACTCAAACCTAAGTCTCTGCTCCAGTGTCTGCTCAGCCACCAAACCACACTGCCTACTCAGATTGTTGTTCTGTAGTACTGTGATACCTTGGTTGTTAAATGGCTCCAAACTCAAACTTTCCACTACTCAAAGCTTGAAAAAATTTTGCTCAGTGTTCATAGATTTGATTATGAAATGAAAATTCAACTTGAAATCACTTGTACTGCCCAAAAGTGAGTCACAGAATGAGTTTCTCACTGTAGGCACAATGGGACAGTGCTTCAATGTAAGTGCTGCTTTTACCCAGACAACATACAGTGCTTGTGTTAATGTGTTAAAACATTCATCATTGTGCTAGCAGTAAAACTAAGAGAATCACAGTAGAATTTAAGAAAGAAATTATTGTGAAATTTGTTAAAGTCCTGGAAAAATGAATTTATAATTGTAATTTTTGGACCAATTATTTGGTTCTTCATTATTTCATATGGGAAAAATATGTTCAGTTTTTTAACTTTTTGGTGTTTGAACATGAATATAGAATAAATTGATTTTGACAAGCAAAGTATCACTTAAAACATATAATGAAAAATAGGCAATGGAATAGGCTTAAAACATATAATAAAAATAGACAATGGAAACTTCTGGTAAACTTTGGGGTTTGTAAATTAGGAACATTATGTCCCAAAATAATTGACAATATTTTAACAGAACTTACACCACGTTATGGAAGTAACTGAAATCACCTATATGCTACTATGAGAATTTTATTTTAAAAATTCTGTGTTACTAGCTAGCACAGTGAACAGCTTCTCAAGCTTCAAATTCACCCTTTTTTGCTGCTCTGTGAAAATGTAACTGGATTCTTTAATATTTGTCTGTACCTATTAGCTGAATGTTAAATTTTGTCAGCAGAGGGCCTTAGAATGATATTATAAGAAGAAAGGCCCTCCTTCGGGTTTCATTGTGCTTCTCTGCAAACTCCACTGCAGGCTTCTCCAGCCTGCAGCCCCTGAAGTGGACATGGATTTTCTAGCATCAGGCTCCTGTAACTCAGGTGACTCCTCCAGCATCTGGCTTCTGCAGTGGACAGCAGTCAGCAGTAGCCAGCAGCTTCCCCAGCAACCTTCCCATGCAGTTTTCTACAGAGTGCTTTCTGCAGGACACTTGTCCTTCCACAGTTGTCCTCAGCACTTTTCTGTAGAAAGTGGTTGTTGATTCTAAAAACAACTTTGAAAAAGAACTGAATTGAAGAACTAAATCTACCTGATTTAAAAAATTTATTAAAAGTCTATTGTACTCAGAATAATGCAGTGTCATGTCAAGGTAGACAAACAACAACTGAACAGAGTAGAGAGTCATGAAATAAAGACACATACATACATAAATAAAAAACTGACGATTCACAAAGATACAACATCAGTTCAATGGAGAAAGGATAGTAATCCCAATAAATATTATTGGATCAATTGGATATCTACATTTTTAAAAAAAATATATACTTCAATCCACACCTCATACCATATGTAGAACTTGGCTCAAAATGGAATAGGCCCAACATAATTATGCAACTATAAAGATTCTGTAAGAAACACAAAAGTAAACCATTGTGTGCTTGGTGAGGCAAAGATTTCTTAGGTATAAAACCAAACACTTGATTCATGAAAGAACAAATTGATAACTTGCACCTCATCAAAATGTGAAATCTGCTCTTTGAAATACAGTGTTTTGAAAAGACAAGCTTAGGCTAGGAAAAACTACAAATACATCAGGATAAATGATTATAATCATAATATACAAAGAATACTAGAAACTCAGTATTAAGGGACACTCATCAAAGGAAATGCACTGATGACAAATGAACACATGAAAAATTGTTTAGCAGCATTCATTAGTCATAGGAAAGTGTAAAGTGAAATGTAGTAAGATGTGACTATATGCAGTTTAGAATGGCTAAAATTAAGACTGATCATTCCAAATATTGTGGAGAACCTGAAATTCTCATATACTGCTAGTGAGAATGTTAAATGGCCAGTTGGCAAATAAGTTAACAGTTTCTTAAAATTGTACATAAATATTAATAGCAGCTTTGTCTATAGTATTAAGTACATTAGTCACCTTCTTGTGATTAGAACAATATTCCCAGCTCACACAAATTAAGGAAAGAAAGGATTGTTTTTTGGCTTGTCATCTCAATGGGTTCAGTACATGGTTAGCAATCTCCAGATCAGAAGTGGCATGGCAAAATGGTATGCTGAGGAAAGTTACTCGCAGCACGGCAGGCAGGAGGCTAGTGAGAAGAAAGGGGCTGGAGATGAGATTGTACCAGTATTACACCTCCAGAGAACCTCCCCTTCTGAACAGGCCCTATTTCAACTGTGAGAATTTTGGATCTAAACATTTTGGATCTAAACAAAACACTAGCAACTCAAATATCTATCAGCAGGTAAATGGGTAAGCAAACTCAGTGTGTACTGAGCTATAGAGAGGCATGAACAATTGATCAACAGAAAAACAGTGGTGAATCTTCTTATAGTGGGGGTCTATTTATGTTAGATCCCCACCAAAGATAACTATATGATTCTAATTATATTCAACTCTAAGAAAATGTAAACTATTCTGTAGCGACAGAAATAAAACCAGTGGTTCCTGATGGAGAAAAAGGATTTAAGGAGGCCTTGAAGGGTTGAAATGATCAAAGGACATATGAAACTTTTTGAATGTTGAACAAAATTATTAGCTAGATTGGAATGACAGTTTCACAGAGCATACATATATGGAAATGTAAGATGGAACACATTATAAATCAATTACACCTTAATACTTCTGATACAAATTTATACATATGAGTAAGGAAATACATCAAGAAATAGAAAGATGGACTGAATATGTAGGAAGTATATGGATTTGCTGACAAAGTTCCTACATATTTTGATTTTCTTTTGTTTGTGTATTTTGTCTTCTGAAATCCAAATATATGCAAGAATAGTTAAACCTAATATACTTTTGAAGCATTGGCTGGTAATATGTTAAGAATTTTTTTCAGATGACTTTCCTATGAAATATAGTAATTTCACTTCTTGAAATCTATCCTAAGCAACCAAGATAAAACAGGAAAAAGATTTGATCCAAAGATGCATATAATTCTAATCTAAAACAATGGTGCTTATAATTTCAAATGATGAAAACAATGTAGATTTTTTAAATTTAAGGACTTATTAAATCAACTACATAATTCATAGATGAACTATTATAAAAACATTAAAAATATTCTGAAGAACATTTAATGACATGGGTAGTGCTTGTGTTACACTGTTAAGTGAAATAAAAATTAAAATTATTTTATACAAAAAAAATTTTAATGCACCGAAAATACACACATATGTCATAAGTAAACATGGGAAAATGGAATTTCCCTAAATGTCCCTTGCCAGGTAAACATGCTGCCCCTTTCTATGCCAATTAAAATTTTAAAATAATAAAATAAAACTAACATACCAGTTTCAGACATATGACAAAAAATTTTAAAGGTCTTAGCAGTGAAGATGATGTGCTTATACAATCAAGAAACTATAAATTCTATATTTAATAGAATGAATAACTTTTTAAAAAAGCTTTATTAACTGAAATAAGGAAGTCTAGAGGCCTAATGGTATGAAAAAATCGCAGCACCTTATGGGGAATAAAAAGGATAAAAATGGAAATAAAAAGAAAAAAAATTTTTAAGTCCAACACCTTGAAGATATAATTTATGGAGGTTTAAAAAACTCAATAACACTTCAACTCCTTCTGGTGATTTTATCAGAATGCCTCAAAACATGTTTATATCTTGTTAATCAGCAAAACACAACACACTGTTTTGTTTTTATCAGGTGCAAACGGGGAGGTTGCCTGAAGAAATGGAAACCGTTGTCCCACCATTAGGAAGGGTAATTTGAGAGGAAATGAATGTTGATGGGATCTGAGCAAATCTGCTCCCCAGTCCTGTTTGCAGGCAACTCAGTGCGAATGGTTGGCACAGCCAGGTGCCCGCCCAGCGCTCATTTCCATTTTCACCGGAATGGAACCCCTCTTGACCTGCTTTAGCTCCTCCCATTCAGGGCTGTGTGGCTCACCGGAAGTTACCCCCAAATGCCAGGATGCGGGACTGAGCCTGATTGCTCTATAGATAGGCACCCCATGGAGAAAAGTGGCCCAGTGAGGGAAAGGCAAGAGGACAATTTGCTGACTGCAAGGGGCGAATCACAAACAACGATGGGCTTTCTTCTTCCACTTGACAACGCTGTTCTGTGGCTTCCTGAGCACCCTCCAGCTCCAGCTGGCCAGCCTGCAGGTGCCCACTGTGGACAATCCCATCTCTGGTCCTATGTCTATCTGATGAGTACCCTGCACAGTTTATATACGTATAATGAACTACCGATTATGCTCCTTCGAGAACCTTAACCACTACACACCCCATGTGGCTGAATCTAGGTTTAGGTGCTTTAAAGAGATGATTAAATCAAATGAGGTCACATGGGTGAGGCCCCAGTCCAATAGTATCTGTGTCTCTGTAAGAAGAGGAAGAGATACTAGGGATACATGCGCGCAGAGTAAAGCCATGCGAGGACTCAGTGAGCAGACAGCTGTCTAAGAGACAATGGGGAGACTCGATGGTAGCACCAAGCCTACTGGACCTTGGCCTTGGACGCCCACCTTCCAAAATTGCAGACAAATAAAATTTTGTTGTTTAAGTCATCCAGTGTGTGGTCTTTCTTCTTGAAGCCCCAGAAAACTAATATACTCACTCTATATCTGCCCTTTCTGTTAGTAAGATAGATGGGACTGTTGTGTTGACCAATTTGCAATCAATCAGATTTTCTGTTACTCACATCCAAAAAATCATTGCGCTAAACACACAATGTGACCTTGGTTAGGTTGCTTTAGCTTTAAAACAAGGAAAGGAGTTTCAGGTTCCTTATATTTAAAAGCGGAGGCTGAACTGAATAACATTCAGCCAACACTTCTGTGCTGTGCTGGGAACAATTTCCAAGCATTTTGCTTCCCTAAGCCATGTTCCTGCCATCCAAATTCCATAATTCTTAGCTGAAATTCAAGCCTTTCCAAAGATATCTAATAATAGTAACCGATTGATAATGTTATGTGTTTGTTTTGTCCTACACTGAACACATTTAAAGTAGTGACAGTGTGAAGTGAATGTAAGTATGAAGATAAATTCTTCTTTGTAGAATGGCTTTGAACACAGGCAAGTAGATATAACTTCCTTTGTGAGAACGGAACACCCAGAATTTGGATACCTGTGAGTGTACTGCGTTCTCTGTCCCCTCTTGGGACAGATGAAGTTACCAGTAATAACCTTTCATGTGGCTCATAGAGCTTTTGAGATCCAAAAAGGGGAAAGTAACTAGAACTCCATGCTCCTAGTCCAGGGAATTTTTTTCCTAAGGGAGAAATGAAGCTGTGTTGTGAGTCCCTGTGTTCCAGAGTCTGTTTGTATAGCGCCTCCTGACTCCTGTAGCTCCTGCTTCAAAGATACGTTCCTAAGTCCCTCCAAGCATCTTTTAAAAGGAGATATCTTTTCTCATGGTCATTACTCTCCTGCTCATGGTGTAATTAAATGTAGTCAGTAGGCTCATTATTCCTAAGCAGTCAGGGTCATTTGTGCTACATTTGATTGGCCATTTAGAAACATCCTTGTGTACAAGAGAGGGACTGATTACATCACCTGGCTGATGTTAAACAACAAAGCCAGTGAATGCTGGCAAGACTAATAGGCTTTATTTCATTGCAACAAATTACTGTTGGATTCCTGCTCTCAGAGCCCACATCAGGGAGACGGATACTCTCATGCATCAAGTAGACATATTCCACCTCCCATAGAACCTCTCCATTAAAAACCCACTTTGCTCTGGGAATCAGTAGCATCTTAGCAATATTCATCAGCACTGACAAAGATTTGCCCAGCATTTCCGTATGATCAAGCAAACCAAGGCAAATTGCTCTGCGTGGCTCCTGCCAGACTTTCATCTCTACTGTGGAAAGTACACCATGAGTTGCATATGAATTGCTGCTTCCTTCCCAACCTGTGTGTCCTGAAAGAACAAAGACACAGTTGAAAGAAACTTCTGGAGCTCTGCCTTTGCATTCCAGCCTTCCGAAGCTGAACAGGCATAGCATCCAGGACAGGTGACTGTTGGTTCAGCGGCCCAGTCTTCCTGGCCATTTCCCTCATTCATTCACTCAATAGATATTTATCCCAGATTTTGTCTTACACATTGGAGATTTCCAGGAAGACAGATAAGATCCTGGTTCTTATGAGGCTTATGCTCGATGTGAGCAAGGCAACAATAAATACGCACAAAAATAAAATAAGCAGCTGCAGACAGCGATCTGTGTGCCTTCCCATTTTCTTCCTGTTTTACAATATCTATTATATATGTTGGTCTTTTTATTATATATGTTGGTCTCTACACTAGAGAAACAATGTGTTATTTATATACATATGTCTGGTTTATTTCACTTAAGAGTATGGTCTCTACGTCCATCCATTTACCTTTAAGTGTCTCAAGTTTATGATTCTTTATGGCTGGGTGGTACTCCATTGTGTTGTGCAAAAAAACCAGGCTCAAGGAACAGTGGGACAGATTAGAAGATGCAGCAATAACTCCAAACACACTCAGCCACCTTATCTTTGACAAAGGGACCAAAACCCTCACTGGAAGAAAGATAGCCTCTTTAATAGATGATGCTAGAAAAACTAGTTTTCCACTTGCCAAAGACTAAAATTGAACCCACATCTCTCACCATGCACTAAACTAAAATTGAAATGGATCAAAGATCTAAATAGAACCAAAACACTAAATCTGCTGGAAGAGAGACTAGGTACAACAGACGTAGGGGTAGGCAAAGTCTTTATGAACGAAACCCAGTTGCACAGGAAATACTACAAAAAATCAACAACTGGGATCTCATCTTATTAGAAAGCTTTCACACAGTAAAAGAAATCACCAGCAGCATAAAGGGACAACCTTCAGACTGGGAGAATTTTTTTGCCACTTTATAAATATCAGAAGTTTGTTTCTCACAGATCTGTGGGTTAAGAAGTCTGAGGAGTCTGAAATGAAGGCACAGCAGGTAATTGTCTGATGAGGGCCGCTTCCTGACTCATCCTCTCCTGTGTCCTCATGAGCTGGGGAGCATGGGGAGCTAGTGGAGGCCCTGTCCTTAGAAGGCCCTTCTGCTTCCTAATTCCTGATACTGGAATGTGAGTTCAGCATATGAATTTGGATGGGACACAACCTTCAGTCTACTGAAAAATCTAAGATGATGAATACATGTTTTTACCTCAAATGAGAGGCTAAAGCTAAGCTGAGAAGTGTAACCCTTGACAGGAGAATCTTTGTGTTCTTTAAGCCTAGGAATGGATGAGGGTTTCTAAGGAGAGAAGAAAGAAGAGGGGACCCGGGTAGAGAGAATTTTCCTTCCATCCTCAAGACCCTGGTGCTGAGGTAACCTACATAAAAACAAGCCAAAGTCCAGTAGTTCACAAGAGCTGTAGTCTTTATAGGGAGAAGAGATAGTGTATGAAATATATAGACAGGAGAAAAAAGCATGAAGTTAGGAAAGAGGACAAAGTGTTTGAAAAAAGTAAGCACTATTTTGGTAAGTGGTATAGTGAGGTCTTGCTAGGCGAGGGTAGGGATGTGGAGATTATTAGGGAATTTTTCAAGAGTTCAATGGAATGAAGGGGGAAAGGCCTTGGCAATGAAGGCTAGAGTCCCCTACTGTGGTATAACACAGGGTTGAGTAGCATGTGTGTGTTCAGTTTCCCACTGGACGCACCAATATCACCCCAGAAAAAACAGAACTCTGACTTCCACAGCCGAGTTGCTTCACAGTGGAGGTGTAACACAGTTTCCTTCCAGGTCACGCACACCCCAGGAAGAGGGAAGTGGAGGTGTCACATGTGCTCTTTGGTTGCCCCTGACCAGCACCCGCAGCAGGCCCCACTCCCACCACCTCTTTCTGCCTTGTTTGAGGTCCTTGCTGGCAGGTCTCCTAGTGACCAGCTATCTGCCAGTCTCTACAGACACAGCATGGTGAGGGACTCAGTGAGAAGGACATAAAACCATGCCCAGTCAGACTTCAACAATTTAGCAGGGGAATCAGTGCATCCAATGTGTACTGCTTCTGCCGGGCTTATCCCTGGACAGCACTGGGCACATACATTGGAGTGCTATTGGCTGCTTCTGTGTGGCCTGGTGAAGATTAAAGATCTGCTTTTCACCGAGAGTCAAGTCCCATTGAAGAGTAACTAACTCCACACCCCTGCAGGTAAGGCCTTGACACTCATGTAATTAAAAGCCGTTCAGTTGATTCCGATTACACAGTGAGGTTGACCGTGCTGAATCTGTGCAGATACTGAGGTCTCTGAGGATGAGGTGTTAATGTCTTCGTGAGCAAGGTGCTGAGCCTGGAGGGTGCCATGAAGCAGGTAGGAAAGCTGGAATTTCAAAGAGGAGAAGCAGGACTGGCAGAGAGAAACATGGAGAATACTCAAGTTATGTTGACCTCTCTGTGATAAAGGCCAGCCATGTTCTATTGGAACAAGGATGTGAGAAGATTCCTGAAAGAGAATTTGCTAATGACACTGTGATTGAGACGGAGCACAGCAGAAAGGGCAGGGAGCACAGGGAGTGTAGAGATTGGATCAGATGGGATTTTCCAAGCAGTGAGCGAAAGGGACAGTGCACACAGATGCTCTGGGAGGCCCTGGGTGATGGGGAACAGGGAAATGTCACAGTAGTGGAGTTTGCTCTGTCATCCGTGAAGGTGCAGCCCCAAGTCTATCTCTGGTAAGCTGCATATCACCAAGCTGCCATGAAACCCTGTGGCAACCTACAGGATGAAGGATCCCACCGGGGAGCAGTGTCTGATGGCCGTAGTGTGACCCTTTGCACACAGGCACGGACTCCCTGTGCCACCAGCTATCAGTAAGTCATCTTTCTCTGGTCCTAGTTCACGCATTTCTTTTCTCTACTTTGTTACTCATGAACGTATTCCTCTCTCATCCAACAGCCCCAGGACACAGAAACTCTTCTGGTGAATTCACGATTTTACAAAGACTCAAGGAGCAATGATTTTGGACTTCTTTATCCCCTTGTGGAGGTCCCCAGGGTAATGAAACACAAAAGCCCTAGTACATGCTTGAAACTGGAAAGAAGCAAGAGGTTTAGAGAACAAAACAAACTCTGTGGCATTTAAACTAATTGAGTCAACTTGATTGGCCTTGGAAGTTGCCCAGGGGGTTGGCGGAACACACTTCTGGGTGTGTCTGCCTACACTATGAAGATCTGACCTTGGATATGGTCCCTGATCCCTGGGTCCTTCCTCTTTGGTGCTGTTCTCTTGCTCTGCTTCCTGGATGCCATGAATAAGACACCTATCTCACCCTTCCACCATGATGTTCCTGCCTTGCAGCCAGTCAGCCATGGATTGAATCTCCTGAAACTGTGAGCCAGATGAACTTCTCCTCCTTGAAATCATGGATGTTGCATAGTGTGTCCCAGTAACTAATCTAGTATCTCAAAGTTATTATTCCCACTCAATTTGAAGGAAATATTTATTCCAGGCAACTGTTATTTGTGAATCAAAGATGTTAAAAGAATCTCCATAACATTCCTGGGATCTAAATCGTTTTATATATTTGTTAATTTTATTCAGTTAACAACTATTTGTTGGGTGTTTTTTATTGCCACACACTATTCTAAGTGTCTAAGATTTAGCTGAAACAAGATAAATGAAAACATTCTTCTGATGGATATTACATTCTTGTGGAATGAGGTGGGTAATATTCCAATCAGGAAGAAAATAACAAAAATGCACAGAAATGATTCTCTCTCAGTAGACAATTACGATAGGATCATAAGAACCATGGTACTGAAGGATGGTAGGTACTTCTGAATGGATAGATGAAGACAGTCACTTTAGGAAGGGGAGGTAGTCACTTAGAGTAAACTAAGGCATGGAGCGATTTGGAAGTGAACTATGCTGGGGCAGGTAAGTAGGCAGCTGGCATAGAGGCCCTGAGGCAGGAGTGGACTTGGTTTATTTGAGATGCTAAAGATAACCAGCATGGTGGGGTCCAGTGAATGAGAGAATGGAGAGAGAAAGGGAAGGAGGCAGGGCAGAGGCTGTGTGATGGGTGTGTCTGCCAGGGCATGTGTGGGCTTTACCCCGAGTGGACAGAGAGGCATTGGACAGTGGTTGGCAGGGGCACTTTGTTCTCCAGGCTTCCTTCTGCATGGAAGCCCCAAGAGCAGGGCCTTTGTCTTGCCCACTGCGTGCCCTAGTGTCTAGAACACACCGGGCGTTCAGCAAGCCCTCCATAAACACGTGTCAAATGCGTGTGTCCAGCCTCACTAAATCCAATGAGAAAGCATACTTACAGTAAGTACATGATGTGCTAGCTAAAATGTTTCTTTTTAAAAATACACTTCTATCTCTTTAAGTGAAATTGAAAAGGCATCGAACAGATCAATATAATTGAAATATCTGTAACAGGTACTTCATACACATCAATATGGTCAGTTTCTCTCTTTTTTGTGACACTAGGGATTGAACACAGGGCCTTTGTAGCAGGCTATATCCCCAGCCTCCTTTTTAACTTTTAAAAAAAAATTTGAGACAGGGTTTTGCTAAGTCACTAAATTCCCTGGACTGGGCTTTAACTCTTGATCCTCCTTGTCTCAGCCTCCCAGAGTTCTAGGATTATAGTCATGCACCACCATTGCTGACTATGAATGTGGTTTGATTATTTTCAAAATAACTCACCTACACTTTTAGTAAGGTTAATATTTTTGTGTACATATTTCCCACAGGTATAAACAGATTGTGACTTTCTTTTTTGATTATGCAGAGGTGACTGCAAACTTATTCTGCTTCATCCAGGAAATAAACATATTGTCTGTGCTCTCTAAAGTTTATTATGGTGAAATGGGAGCCATTGGTTACAGAATAATGCTGAGAGATTAAAAGCATAGTAGGTGTTATGGTTTGTGGCTAGATGTCCCCTCAAAGCCTCATGCAGTCATGGAGGTAGGCTTCTAGTAGTCCAATGCTGGGATTATGCATGTGAGTGCTACATCTGTCCCAGGGCAGGTAGCCTGCATGCAATGTAAGGGAAGAAATGAGGCTTGCTCTTGAGTGCTCCTCCATTTTTGCTTTTGTTGTCTTCCTGCTGCCATGAACTGTTGCCCTCTACTGTCTGCCACCCTGCCTTGGAGCCAGTTGAGTATGGATTGAAACCTTCACAAACTGTGAGCTAAATTAACCTTTCCTTCCTTAACCTTGGATATCAAGTATTTTGTCTTAGGAATGAAAGAAACAAGTAACCAACACAGTAGGAAAGGGGGAGAACCCTGGATGGTTCATACAGTGCTGGTAGAACCACAGGTGGCCATCCAATGGCTCTCTAATTTAGAGGAACTCACTTTTTGTAATAATCTCATACACCTACTGGGTCCCAAATGCTATGATTCTGGTTTGTACAAACCAAAGGAAAACAAAAAGGAATCTAAAGATGAGCCTTACAATGCTTTAACATTTTAACATTTTTTTGTTTTCATTCTTCTAAATAAAGTTTAAAAGCTCTAAGATAAAAGTTGCATGGCACATTCACATCAAATCTTAGCTGGGTTTAGTGCCAGACTTGGCAGACATTTTTCCTTCTATGTTTCCTAAGCGGGCATTATGTTTTGGGCATCTCTCTATCTTATAAAACACTAACTTGGAAACTATATGAATGAGCTATACCTTTACAGGTATAGGAAGTGTTGTCATTTTCCCCTTTCTAGAACGTTAGGTCTCGCTCACGTCACCAGGCCTGTGTCGCAATGTGCAAGTCCTGCCAGGTTTTCTTGTTTTGCTTAAGGCACTATTTGCATACATTAAAATTCATCAATTAGAAAGTGCTATTTGATGAATATTGTGATTGTATAGACTCCTGTCACCACCACCAGAGTCACAGCACAGAAAAATCCCCTCCTTGTAAAGCTCCCTTGATGTTGTGCCGTTGGTCCTCACAGGATCCCAACAGTAACTGATCTACTCTCTGCCACTAGTGTTCAGCCTGTCCTAGAATTTTATTTAGATGGCTTATACACTATGAAGTCTTTGTATTCATGATCTATTTTTTATTGAAGAATAGTTATAATTTCCATTGACTGAGAAAAGGTAACCATAATCATCTTTGTCTACAAAGATATATGCCTGTAAAATAGTTATTTTAAGCAAACTCCTCCCAAGACTAAATAACCCATTGTCCTAAAACTTTTTGCACATTTACACAATAGAGAAATGCAGACATTGCTTGCTTAATAACCCACCTATTTAACAGCTATTTTGTCTTATGACCCGCTGCTCAGGCTATGGCCCACATTCAGACGCTACAGGAATGTGAGAGGCAATGCTGCTGTATGGCGGCCTCTTCTACAGAAGAGCACAGGAGCATTTGCTGATTGCACTCTACAGTACGGTGCTGTATTTTTATGTTCTGTTATACATTACAACACTGCATGTAAGAATTATGAAAAGTCATCGAGTTTCCTTTGATCATTTCTTTCTTGTAAATACTGATATTCTTGTGACTACTGTGATACTCTTGTGAATACTGTGATGTGTGTACTATATACAGTACAGCTCCTCACTGAGCGACCAATTAACTTAACAATCTAGTTGCAAGAACTGAACTGGGTCATCAGGCGAGGAACATCTCTAATACAGCCACATGATCGTGTAATACCAAGTGTTTTGAGACTCACTGGGAAGCTCTGTTGGTCTCACTTCTAACTAGCTCTATTATGTCACAAAATGTCCTCACTAACTAAAGAGAGAGAAGAAGGAGGAGAAAGAAGGAGAGGAGGAAGACCAACTATTTAGATGTTACAAAGCCAATTTTCTTCGCTTAGCCAAAAGCGTGTATATTTTTGATGCATTGAGCCCAAATTCATCATCTACAGAAATATTTTTAAACAGTAAGTTTAAACCTGGAGTCACTTCTTATCTTACATAGCATGCTAAATATTTCTATTTTTCAAAACTAGAGATTGTTACACTTTTTAAAATAAAAGTAGTGATTTTTTACTTTAAGCATTTTGAAAAAGATACATATAGATACATATAAAGAAAAAACATAATTTAACTATAACTAGAATCAGAGCTGTGTGTGCAGTTTCTCTGGTAAATATTTTGACACGAAGATTTCTGTCATGAAGTTTCTTTTCTTATAGTGCCAGCATGGAACTGTGGTTTTCTCTTGGTACTGGCAAGGGATGCTAAGCCCAGAGGATTGATTCTATTTCCTACATATTTCCTTTAGTTTCCTTATTAGAGTTCTGTATCTTGGTTATAGTGACTTATATGACTGTATAACCTCAGCCGAAAGTGCACGGTGCCGCTCAGTTCCAAGCTGCTCTGTCCAGGAGGAGGAGGATTCCATCTCAGATCTCTGATTCACAGTTGGGTGGTAACTGGCACCTATGGTTTCCTCAGTGGAGGGACTTGGCTAGCTGCCATCCCTCATCTGAATGCTCACTGTCTCTCACAGCTGTGAGAGACAACATTTCTATTTTTAAAATAATCTTGGACCTGGACAGATACAAATCACAATATGCAGCCATTCTAGCAAAGGAGCTCACAGAGACAGAAAGAGTTAGGGGAGTGTTCACTGAGAGACAAATTGTTCATTCTTAGCAAGGGAATTTGTATTTCTCTTGCTTGTTATCAGCATGATGAAGCCACAGAGGATGAGTAGCTGTCATCTTGCAGATTTTGTTTCTTATATTCCTAGATTTTAATGTCTTACAAGGCCTTTCATATAGAATACATTCAGGCAGATTGAGACACGTGAGCCCAAGGCCACAGAGAGGACCTGTCCCACCTCCCAGTTGGTTCTTTCTTCCATGTCAAAAAATTGGCCTTTTCAGGTTACCTCCCAGTGTCTATGAAAATACGTTCTTCTCAATTTCTTTGGCCCCACTACCTTGGGGAGTTGTGAGACTGATGTAGAAAAACCTCCTTAAGAATAATGGAGATAAGTTTGTGTTTGATCAAGCATAATTACAGACATTATCACAACAAATGCAAAATGGACACTGTTTTCATTACTTTTCTCATTGGCGAGGCAAAATACCCAAACTTTAAGGTGGAAAGGTGTAATTAGCTCACAGTTTGTGGAGGTTTCAGTCCATAGTTGGCTGCCTCCAAGGGAGAGTAGCATATGGCAGAGGGGCATCGCAGAGAAGAGCAGTTCTTGGTGACTACACGCCGGGAAAGGAAACAAAGGAAGGAAAGACAAGCCTCTCTCTTTGCCTTATATTGCATCCAGTCTACCAGGATTTGGGCATTGCTGATCCATTCAGTGGACTGATCCAGTAATCACCCATCCTCAGTCCCAACCTCCTTAATCCTAACATTGCACTATGCATCATTCACACACTCTAGATTCAGCCACATCTGAAAAATCCCCATCTAAAACTGCAGGAGGCTCTGGGGGCACATCTAGACACAAACCATAACAGACGTTATTACGACAAATACTTTCAAAGTTAACTGCAGCACACTGCCTCTTCACTTCTCTAAAGTTTTGTAAAGTTTTCTTTATTTTGTTGTTGGAAATGCACTCATTTGTGGAGTTAGAAAACACAAACTGCCATGTTCTTCAGAAACTACACAATATTGGGTTTGAACACCATGAAAACTTACTTTACTAAGACTTCATCATGGCATATAAAATGTTGGGATTTGTCAAATAACTTAATAGTTTCACCTCTAAGAAGAAGATATCTTCATCAAAGAAATGGCTCCCAGGGACTTGAGGTCAGATGCAGAAATCCCAACATAGACATGCACCTACGGTTTTCACTGCACTAAGTGTTACTGATTTGGCCACTGCATATATATACTCACAGGCCTTTTTGAGAGATCTTTTTACATTGTTTCCAAAACACTGATAGCTTTAAGGAAACCTCCGTGTCCTTGCAGAAGGAAAGAACTCTTGTCTCAGTGCCAATACAGTCTCCTGAGAGTATCATTGAGGATGGGTCATGATTGGCTTAGGTCATTTCCTATTGCTAATTCTACAGGCTGAGTAAATTATGAAGAGTTATTTTAGTGTATAGTTCTGGTCTGTATCTGCTGGTTTCTTATTTGCTGGAAGAGTTGACATGTGGTGTGGGGTATCACAAAGAGAGATTTTTTTGTGTGTTAGGAATCCAGTCCAGGGCCTACGACATGCTAAACACATGTTCTACCACTGAGTTACATTCCCAGCCCCACCTCCCTCTTGTAAAGCCATCAATCAAAGCTCAATCATAGGGCCCAACTCTGATGACCTTATTTGATCCTAATCACTTCCCCAAAGCTCCACTCTAAACCTCATAGTTGGAATAAGCTTCTAATTTCTTAATGCCTCACAGTAGAGGTTAAATTTCAGCGTGAATTTTAAAGAAACATTTCACATTCAAATGGTAGTGGCTATTGTAAAACTAGATATTTAGAGTGGTGTTAGATTAGAAACAGTCCCAACTGGATACTTCATCAAGATGGTTCTTTCTCAGTATGAAGAATATTAGTAGAATTCTGGGGATTTTAGAAAACCATTGTTAATATCCTGGCTATTCTTTGAATACCTATTGATGATCTGTCTTACTTCCAGGAAAACCAGTATGAATGAAATTGTGTATTTTTCATTTTGTAGAGGGATTCAGTAATAACCTAATTATGTTCTCTAGTAAAGGGTCTCTCTAATTAGGGGATAGAAGTTGCAGGGAAGCTATGACCTTTTGTTCCTTTTTTTACTAATGGAAGAGGCCTTGTACCAGGTGAGGGTGGGCATAATGAGATTATACAGAAACCCACTAAGTAGGGCAATAAATATACCCTGACTGCTGTTGATTTTTCTGTGCGATAAACAGAAGGCCATTCTGTTGGCCTCAGCAGCTGCCCATGGTGTGGTAGACTCAACTGTGATGTGTTTTCCTCTGAACCTGAGATGTCTCTGTGCATATGTCTTGTCAGAGATCAGTGGAGTGATAGGAGTGCTGAATCCTGAATCCAGGAAATAAAGCAGATAGAAAGGCAAAAGAGGCACGTGTGGCCTCGGTTTTGCTACAAAAGGAAATGCAAACAATGTCTCTCAGAGCAAGGACAGTTCCAAGGTCAACCTTAATGCAAAGTGCAGAGTAGATGTTATCCTCTGTAAGTAGCAAGGAAAGTCGTTTTGAATGTGAACAAAGCATGTAATCAGTTGCCATTAGAAATTTGAAGACATTGAAGGGCCCAGCTCAAGGCATGGGGAAGAATCAGCAGGGCAAAATAAAACAGCACCAGGAACATGGTCACCAAGACCTTCTGTGCTACTCACATTCCACTTCCTAACAACACAAATCTATCAGGCTTTCTCCATGGACAGCTACTTCTCAGCCCACAGCCCCATCCTCTGTCCAGCAGACTTCTGCAGAGATCCGTCAGCTGCCTTCTTGCATGCACTCAGAAACGGAAGGAGTTTAAAGTGTGTTTAAAGCACAATAATCTCTTTGATGTCCCTCTACAAACCCATATGTGGTCTCATGACTCTATGATTCACTCACAGCTTGATATTTCTCAATCTCAGAGGATTGTTCCCCCAGGGCACAATGTCTGATGGCATTTTTGATTTGCTATGCTGGGGTGTGCTATTGTCACCCAGAGAGGATGCTGCCAAACCCCTTTCTAGGGTCAAGGGAGAATCCTACAACAAAGCATTATCTGGCCCCAAATGTAGGCAGCACTGAGATTGAAAAACTCTGGGCCCTGGACTCTGCCCACACTCAAACTCCTCCTGGATCACTACCCGCCTTGATCACACTGGATTTCTTCTACTGCTACAAATTTGCTATCTTCTCTCCCACTTACCATCATTTGCATACTCCCTTTATTCTGAAGAATATGTAGTTTCCCTAATGACTGTCCCTGCCCATCCTCCAAAGGTGACCTTAAAAGTCACTTCTGGCTGAATGCAGTGGAGCACATCTATAATCCCAGCACTTTGGGAGGCTGAAGCAGGAGGATTGCAAGTTCAGGTCTAGATGAAGCAATTTAGTGACTTTGGAACACCCTAAACAAAAAGGGGGTGGAGACATAGCTTAGTACACAGGCTCCAGGTTTAGTCCCCAGTCCTACACCCGCACACACGAAAAAAGAAAGTCTCTTCCTCCGGGAAAAATTACTCAATGACCACTTCATTTCTTATATACTTATTGCCAAATGTCTGAAATTCTAGGTAGGAGTGAAGCTTCAGATTTTAAATCTTTGACATTGGCACTTATCCACTGAGAAGGCTGCTCTGGGCACCAGTTATAGAAGAGTTGAAGAGAACGTGGCAAAGTGCTCACGTTTTCATTTGTGTAATCACCGCTGGTATTGATACACTCTATTGCACTTTTATTTTGTTCATTGTGTTTCTCAGTTCCAGAGTTTCTGTTCAGTTTTATCATTGTTATTTCATTCTTTATTAAGCTTCTCATTCTGGCCATTTATTGCTCTCCTCACAACACTAAATTGTTTCCCTGTACTTGTGAGGTTTGCAGAACTTTCTTTAAGCAGTTATTCTGAATTCTTTTTCAGGTAGTGATTTAGATCTGCCCATTTTTAGTCAGTAATGGGTACCTGGCTTTATCCATTTGATGACATATTTCCCTGATTGTTCTTGCTCCTGTGTCCTAGGTCAATGTTTTCACATTTGAAGAAGTAGATAATTACTCCAGGCTCTGCAAATGGGCTTCATCTGCTATCTAGGTCACTTTCCTGATGCTGGAACAAAATACTCAACACCTACAATCATGATTCATGATTCTTCATGTCTTTCTCCCTGGGATCACCTGGACTATCAGGCTGCTTCTTCAGTGAACCATCTTGGCCTCCTCTGCCAGGGACAAAGTATTCCATTGTGTTATCTTATTCCCGAGGAAAACTCCCACAGCTGAAGAACTCTTTAAAGCTATGCTTCATTTTCACAATCATTAAACATAAATTTAAGTAACAGAGATCTTTCTTTTAGCATGCAGGATAGGATAGGTAGATGCATACATAGATACATAGATACATAGATACATAGATACATAGACAGACAGACATCCAACTCTAGTCAAGCACACCAGTCCAACCAAGACAATCCACGTATAATAGAAACCCAGTGCCGTCTTCTACTTCTACTTATAACTCTGAATGTTTTTGTTTTTGACTTACAATTATGAGTTTCAGTTGCCTGCATAGATGTCTTTGTTACCACTCTTAGACTGATAAATGCTATGAAAAGACTTGCCTGAAAAGCTGGTCAGCAGTGACCCTGTGAAGAAATGCTGACATATTGGTTGGGGCAAGATAGAAGGAACTGTTGGAGACATTTTCTCTTCACCAAAAGGATGTAAGCTTTAAATCTAAATCTTAAAGTAGAAGACTCCCAGTTCAGCAGTGCTGCGTGCCCCTTCTGACTGTCCCAAATAGCATGCCCACAGGCACGTGGTTCTTAGGACATGCTTGGAGGATGAGAGAGCCTGGTCAGACCCAGGACTGTCTTCTGAGATCAGTATGAAAGAAGATCTGAGGATTCTTTTCTTTTTGAGTCCAATTCTAAGTAACCAGAGCAAATCTCACTCTCCCTGCTGGAGTCCCTGACTGTGCAGCACATCCCGTTTGAAAGAAATCGTTGAGACTTCTGTGTGGTGATTCTTTGCACTGGGGATAATAAATGCATTCACTCTGGGGCCACAAAAGACAGGCAGAGTCCTGTTGGGGTGGGAGGGCTGGCGGTGGGAATCGGGAAAACGAAAGCAGGCCAGGGTCCTTTTACTTCTCCTTTGGTTTCCAGGGCTGCTGTACCAAGCACACCAGGCTGAGTGACTTAAAGCAAGAGAAATTTATTTTTGCACAGCTTTAAAATCCAAACGTTCCCCTGTAGACCCTGAGGGAGAATGTGTCCACACCCCTCTTCTGATCTCTGGTGTTGGCCAGGGATCTTTTGTTTTCTAGGGCTCTTAGTTGTATCACTCCTGTCTCTGTTTTCTGTGGTCACATGGCATTTCCTCCATCGTGGTGTCCCTGGACCTTTTTTTCTGTATAAGGACTTTAGTTATTGGTCTTAGGGCCACTCTGACCCAGTGCGACTTCATCTCAATGTGACGGCAGCTGCAAATATCCCATTTCCAAATATAATCATATTTCCAGGGACTAAGGTTTAAGACCATGACATAGCTTTTGAAGGACACCATTTAACCCATGACAGCCTCCTTCCCTGTAGGGCTGAATGCTTGTATTCGAGTGTCTTCCACCTTTTATCTTCACGCAGGTACCAGCCTTCCCATGTCACCTGGGAGTCACAGCCCTATCTGGTGCACGACTTGAGCACCCTTGGAGCTGTCCCTCTCGCAATGAGTGGCATGTCCATGACAGCTAACCTGCCACAGGGCGGATTTGGGTCTGTATTGCTGGCCCTTTCCCATGCTTCAGGAGGTGGCGGGTGGTAGGCTGGGTGGCTAGCAGAATGCTGGTCTTGACTGCTCACCCCCGCGCCCTCCCAGCTCTCTCTGATGGACTCTGCACGTGTGTCTGCACCCGCAGTGAGTCCTCACACATCTCTGGGCTGGGGGAGCATGACTGAAAAATATGTTGAATGTGCAAATTTTAAAAATGATTACAGAGTTGGAAATGTAGTTCAGTGGTTGAGTGCTTGCCTGAAAAATGATACCAGTAAAAGACACATTGCCACAGATCATCAGAAGTTTCCACCTCCCTTAAAACAGCCTGATCCTACCACTCTGGTCACTTTCTGAAACAGTTCTGGAAGTGCTCTTTCCTGAGTGTCTCCAGTTGTGCTGTCCTGGGTGCCTTGTTGTTGTCCTGAGTCAAATAAAAATGTTTGCCTTTTACAGTCATTTTGGGGAAAAGCCTGAAGTCATAAAGTGCAGTGGGGCAGGTGGATGAAGTGACTCCCTGAGGTTCTCGTGAGTTCGCCTTGGCAACGCCTTTCACCATATTTTTGATCACATGTCATGAAGACACGTGTGAAAGAGGACTGCCATAGAAAGTGTCAAGAACAATGGGACAGCTGTGCTCAAAGGAAGGACATGTGTTTTGAGAGGATGGATAGCAATATGTCATTTACTGTAATAAATGTTTTGATTTACAGATTTTCATCACCTCCTGTGTAACCTTGTTGTTGATGAAACTTTGTGGTCCTTGTTCATCTTTCCTTTTCCTATCATTTGCTGCTTGTTTTCTATCACACTCATATTCAGACAAAAGAAAGGACTAAAATAACTACTGAACTAACACCCATAGACTGCTGTGTGAAGTCCCTGTTATATTTAATTCTTTAAGTCAAACATCTTGCTTGGTAATATTCTTTAGAACCATGAGATTCTAAAAGGAGAAGAAAAACTTTGCTATTGTTTGTTTTATAACTTCAAATCTATCAGTGTTCTTTAAAACAAAGGTTATAATCTCTAATATTAATGTAGATTTATAAGAAGGACAGGATACTGGGATTCCAGCATTTTCATATATTTCATCATAACTAAGGGCGGGCACCCAACTGTAATAGAAGTTGTAAGCAGAAGTAACTATGTCAATCCCATAAATCTCATTTATTTTCAAATTAATTTAAGTGTGCCATAATTTACAACTTATCCATCCTATGTACTTAATTTTTTACAGGATGATTTTTAAAAGTTCAGATTTTGAAGAAAAAAAATTGTACTGAAGTAGGAAATACAGGAACTAAAATAAATAAAACTTGCTTCCACTAAACTAAATCTAGCAAAAAGCAGATAATATACTCCCTCATTAATTCGCATCTTTCCACTACAACCTAAAATATTTTTTAAAAAGAGAATAATTTATAAGAATTTTGTTTTTAATACAAAATGAATTCCTAGATATTGGAAAAGCTTTTCTTCTACTGTCTTTGCTAAAATAGAGATTTGAAGGAGGGAAATTCTCAGCAATTAAAATTGACATGGAAAACACCATGGAAACATTCCCATCTTGCCAGCCTCCTTATTTGCATTGTGTGAGGTTTCTTTGATGAGAATCGTGGTATTGTCTTTAATGTACAGACCTACAAATCTCTCTGCACATTCAATTGAAACACGAATGCCATTAAGTCGGAAGAGGTAGGCATTTCCACATTAAGGGTTTAACTCACACCCTTTAAGGCCCTTCCAGATCCTTGTCAGAAATCTGAGAAGCCCTGTTCTGCACCCCCCGTGGTCAGCTCGGTGTTCTGTTTAGAGGAGGTCTTTTCTCTCCTGGGACTACCATCTCTGGCCTCTCTTCTGCGTTCTTTATTTGCGCACACCAGCCTTTTTTTATTGCAAATAGGGCTCTAAATCTTACTTTAGAAATGGATATTGCAGGATATGCCAGTGCCTGTGTGGCTGATGCTATTAATAATGTTAGTTATGAAAACCTGATCATAAGTGTTTTTAGTCCATTAGCCATTTCGCTTTATTTATGTCGCCTTTCAGGCAGGATTTGAAGCCAATATTCAAAAGATGAGGTCTGGCTGAAGAGCAACACAAGGGGATATAAAACACTGTCACATTTTTTCATGCTGGAAAATATTCCTTCCTTACATTATTTCCTCAAACAGCTCCTAACAATAAGTAACCTCGGGGGAATAAGAAGAGCCGAATGCGGAGCGTGCCAGGTGGATTTAATACCTGTCTGCTTACCTTTCCTTTTCTTTTTATCATTGCAGTTGATTATTTTTAAATTTCAAAAAATTCTAGGTACCCCATAAATGTAACCGTAGACAATAATGACATATTCTGCTCCCACTCAGCTCCTGATGGAAATTCAGTTCATGATTTATTAATAAAATCCCCTTTGCTCTTATTTGATGCTTTATCTTCCAAATAGCATTCAAGATGAATGCTTGAACCTGCAAGGAGCTAGGCTGCCCGTGCCCGTACAGGTGACTGTCATCCATGAGATTTTCCTGGCCTGTGGTCACCAATCTAGTGTCTGCCCCAAGCCACGGCTTGATCCCGCTGCAGTCTAGAGCTCACGGAACCGTGGGCAGTGGCTCCCCTCCCTGTGTCCTCCAAGCTGTGGGGAGCAGGGCCCTGACTGTCACTCGCGGAGTCTGCCTCATCCTTTCCCAGTGCTGAAGGGCATTCAGCAGGGACAGTGCAAGACCGGCCAGGAGAAGGATGCCTTGGATCATGTTTTCATCGTGTTAAAACGCATCATAATGGGAATGCAGAGGAGAATGCATTTTCTCCAGTAAGTTAACAGGCATTTAGGGGGTCTTCAGAGAAGAAAATCAAATGTTTAGCTTAACGCTAGAAACAGCAAGCGGTGCTGTAACTCCGCGTTGGGCCGAACGCCTGACCCGAGCTCAGCGTTTAACAGGGAGCCCCGACTCCTGCGTTAATCTCTGTTAATGACAATGCAGGTGCCAGGCCCTAAATCTTCTCCCAGACCCCAAAAGAGAGCCGACGCCAGCTCCTTGACTCACCTACTCTCTACGGAATCATTTCTAATTGAATGTTAAGATCAAAGTTTAAGTTTATAAGAAAGAAAAACAAGTGCCGATAAATAGTTATTATCTGACATCCTTATGAAAATTCATGACCTGCCGTTCTATCAGAGGCCTTATAAGAATTCTAATTGTGAAGTATGCGGAGCTATTAAATGGCGAGTATGCTTCAGTCTCTTGATAAGAAGTGAGTTAAATAATTGTCCTGTTTAACTTGTGCTTGTTAACCTTTAAGGTCAACTAGTTTGAACATACGTTTAATGAAATCCTGGAGCCAGAATTTATGATACTGCTGCTGAATGTTAAATTGGACAATTTACATAAGCAGGACATTAACCTTCTGAACACTAAATAGCATTTTAGCACTTAGCCGCTGGGGACAATAAGGGACATGTTCTATATATTTGTGATTAGCTTGCCTGGAAACTCTTATGATGACCAATTGGCCTACCAAGTTTAGCAGCATAATTAAATGAATGGACTCAACCTAAGTAAATTATCAGTGCTGTGTACAGTATATCATTATAGTTTGAAGGTAAAAAAAAGATATGAATAATTTAATAACACATTACTAATTTATCAATGTTAAGTGACTTCAAGGAGGCTCTGGAGTTCATTGTTTCAAATTTGATATTTGACTTATCATTCATACAATTAAAACTATTTCATCTCTTACCAAATATATGTAGCTACAGACTGTTTATTTTTATTCTCAATTAAAAATTTTTTTTGAGGAGACAGAAGTGGTGTTTCCTTCCTTCCGTCCTTGGTGATATTGCGGAATACAGAGGACTGCACTGATGAGCAGGTAAACTAGCGATTCATCACAATCTGATGTGTGTAGTCCTCGCTCCTTGCCCAGTAGCCTTACTGCAAGGAGGGCACCAACCCCTGGGTTGCTCATAAGCCCAGCTTGCAGCCCAGCAGCAATTATCATTATGGTTTGGAAGGGTCAAGCACCAGGGCCAGCAATTTGCACTTCACCTAGGAACATCCCTGCTGATTTCGGATAATCAGTCCTCGGGCCGACTGTGCTAGGGCTGCCTTTTGTAAGCTCAGTGTAACATTAAAGTGTATTGAACTTTAATGGCCAAGCACCTGTGTAGGGGAATCATATGTCTTTCTACAGTCAGCTGGGGGCCCTGCCTCTTAGACTCACAGGCCTGGCCGGAGTTCAGCCCATGTCTGTGGCAGCCCGAAAGTCTTCATTTTTCAATTAGCAGGGCTGGAAGTTGAACAAGGGCTTCATACTTGTGCAGCCGGCTGCCACCACTGAAACACAATTCTAGCCCCAAACTCTTCCTTTTAGTCCCAGGAGGCCCTTTGATTCTTGTGATTCTCTTTCAATTTCATTGTAATTCTCCCTGTCTTCTCTTTTGTCTTGAAAGACCTCACAATGCTTTGCTTAGCCCTTTTACCAGCTTCCCCAGGGTGAACTCCTAATGTGGAGGGCTATACTGCTGAGCCCTGGGTTATTTACTGATCTCCTTTCTTCTTTCCCCATCCCTTTGTCTTCAAAGGGGCAAGACCAGTTCTCTTATCTCACCAGTGCTCTTTTCGTTTTACCTTTTTCTGCAAAGATTCGCCCAGGTATGTCTCCAAACAAATATTTCCTCTGTCACTAAATGATGAATATCTTCACATCTGGTTTCAAAACAATGGGGATCTGGTACCAGGTGAGGGGCTCTTCTGCAAATATTTAGCTGATCAGCTTGAGGTAGCAAGTCTAATGGTTCATATTAGCTCTTTCTTTTCTGACCGTGTGACTTCCTAATGTGAACCAGAGTCTGCCTCACCAATGGACAACAGTGAAGACAATGACAAAACAACAATTCCTTCCACACTTACACATTAGAGATTGTCAGGCTGCATATTGGTGCATCTGACCGTTATGGACCTGGGAGCTATACCAACTTCCCCTGAGAGGATACTGTGACTGACAGATGAAGACTACACAGATGCAATCCAGCCAGTCTTACAGAGAGGTTAAATCCACATCACATTCCAAGTCCGGTGCCTTTATAGTAACATGTCCATGGGGTCTAATTATTGTCTGCATCTATGAACACTGATTGAAGGACTATTGCTTTATTGAAACACTTTTAAATAACTCATGCACATGACAAAATAATTAGAACCACACAAACAACTGCATAGCAAATTCTGTTTTCTGTGATTCACAACTCCCTTCTTCAGAGATAGCTAATACAATATTGTGGATCCTTCCAGTGTATGCATTGTTTTGTATGCATCTGTCTGTCTGTTTAAAAGATAATTGGCAACATACTAGACATAGCAGTAAGGGTGTCGGTCATTCACTTAACAGTGTGTCTTGGTGATTGATCCACCTTAATGCACATGCATCTATTTCTTTTCTTTTAATGATTATACAGTATCTATTATGTACATTTCTCATAATTTATCCTCATAATTTTTTAAAAAGATTTAATTTTTTCATCATTTTCTATTTAAATAATGTTAACACCTATGTGATACATCTTTGTATGCAAGCTCAAATATATTTGGTATTTTATACCTTCTTTTTTTCTTTTGAAGTATTAGCATGTGTTGGTGGTCCATAATGATTACCTTTGCTGTGAGAGACTGTTGAGAATTCCGTTCACTGCTAACTTTTTTGTTTCCCCACCTCCTGCCCTAGTGTCTCGGTCTGCTTCCTATTCGCAAAGATGTAGATTGCTGTTTCCTATTATGAATCTTTATTTTTCTCTTCAGTGTACTTCTGGGTTTCTTGTATAAGAGAAACCGTGGAATTTTTAAACTTGTGTGTCTGATTTATTTTACTTAATGTTGGGGTCTTGGGATGTATCTATTTTCTTACAAATGATTCCCATTTATTCTTTATGATTGAGTAGCACTCTGCTGTGTATAAAGAGCACATTTTCTTTATCTGTTTATCTGTTGATGAACATATGGACCTCTTCCAAGATTTAGCTATTGTAAGTAGTGCTGCTATAAACAAGGGTATACACACGTCACTGGAATACGAAGTCTTTAGTTCTTTCAGGAAGATACGTACAAGAGAAATATAAGGGGAATAGAATAGCTGGATCAATGGAATTTCTATTTGTAGTTTGCCGAGCAATTTCCATTTTTATTTGCATAAAAGCTGTGCTATTTTGCATTCCCAACAACAATGTAGGAGTGTTCCTTTTTGCCCGCAGCCTCACTAGCCCTTGTTATTACCAAATTCAATATATCAGAATGGTAATTTCTGACTTCTGAAGAACCACCTCTTTTACTGTACCTGACCGTACACTGGTCTCTTGATGTCCACTTTGTCTACTGAAAACGAAAGTAGGTCTTACTAGGAAGAGATTCTTTGTCTCCTGTGTTTCAACTTCATTCTGTCTTTCTAAACTAAGTCACGTTTGCGTTAGATTGCCAGGATTGGGAACACAGCAGAATACTAGAAAGTTAACTGAGAAATGGGAGCAGCCTCGGTGCAGAGCGAGCCTGTGTGGCCAGGGACTCTGAGAGGAACTGAGTCCTGGCTCTGCGGTTGCTGGAGGTGCCACGTGGGCCAGCAGCCATGGCTTTCATTCTTCCTGTCTCATCGCTGTGTGATTAATAACAGCGCAGCATGCATGAAGCCATGGTGGGAGAAACTGCAAACACTTCTAAATGCAGCTTCTGTCTTGTGACAAGCAAACAGCAAAGTTATTAGTGCTAATAAACTTTCCAAGATAACTGGTGAGAGAGCTCAGTTCATCTTGGATAAAATGTTTTAGTTTTTTTTTAATTTTTAAATTATTTCCATTAAGTTTTTACTTGAAAATTGAGGGTCATTGGATCGCAGTAATAATCCATTTGATCTAACAGTGTTTAGAACAGTCTTACCAGGACATATGGGCCCAAGTTAGATCACTGCAGTCTACATGTTATCAGGAAAGAAAAGTGTTTTCAATGAGAACATGAAAACACTGGTTAAAGCAATTGAACAATGAATTAAAATATCTTAATAATATTTTAAAGTTATGAATCCCTAATTGTTTTCTCTGTTCCCAGTTTGCTTGTGTGTGCTATCTGCTTTGTGTTACCCTGTAAAGTGAAACTATTTGAGAACAATATCTGATCTTTGCTACAGAGACCACTTCTTATTTTTTACCTAGATGGAAAGATGGAAAGGAAAAGTAGAATCATCAAGTTGGCTGTAGTTGATACTTCGCTGGGTGGCAGAAAGCTGGAATCTTTCTGGAATTTCCTATGAGGAATAATCTCATTAATTGCCCTCTACAGTATTTGATTCAACCTTGGATTAGACCAACCCTCCTGAGCCTGCAACTTTGCCTTTAGACGTGTCAGTAATTGATGTTTGCAGAGAATGCAGTGAGTTTTTAAAAGCACTTGGATTTGGATTCAGAGAAACTGGGTGTTTTGTACCTTGAACATGGCAGGGGTAGAGGTTGTGTTAAAATCTTACAGGAGTTAATGTGGTGATGGAAATTCCTCGTGAATAATAAAGCATGGGGCAAACTTCACTAATGACTTTAATTACAAGTACTGTTAAGACTGAAAACAAAGTTCAAAGAGTCCCAAATAGAACCCAGCGGAAGGAAGCCCCATCAGGCAAGGAGGAGAAACGCCCTTTCCTCTTCAGCATCCACTGGCCCTTTTGTGACATTTCCCCTTCTGTCATACAAACACTTATGCCTCCGCAGGGTTTTCAGATACTCCTGGGGCTTTTTTATTGTCAGAATGCTTCTTATACTCTACGTTCAGGTTGAAATTTTTATTTTTAATCACTGACTGACTTGCTCAGTGTTGTTAGTGTCTGTGCCTTCATGGGGCCCAGCCACGAGGGTAAGACCCTTACGGTCCCGTGTGTTTTTCAGTAAGCCTTCTAACTGTCTCCCTTCTACCTCGTGTGTGTCCACGAGTCACTGCATACTCTGGAAAGTCAATTTCACTAGAATAACAGCCCTATCACGGTGGAATGAAAAAGGTAACTTGCTGCACAGAAACCTGGTGAGCCGTATTCTGCCTTCAAAGCTGAAGTGGACGTGGTTTGTGGAGTAGCTTATAGTTGGAATTAGCTAACCCAGCATTACCCTCTAGTAATGTTTGTTAGTTAAGAGTTCATTCTTTTGAAATGCTCGGACATTTAGAATAATTTCCAGGCACCAGATATCTTAAGATGGAATTTCTCTCTTTATTCACAGCTTCCTTTTGTAGCATGTTTTCTTGAGATTACATCTATAAGCTAACACTTTTAGACTGATTAGATATGGGGAAAAGCTATCACAGCAGGTAGATCTTGGTACCCAGTAACCATCCTGGAATCCACAGCACTCCTTAGCAGTTGTTACATTTATCCACCTAGACCCACTCATCCCTGTAAGCCATTTGCTTCCATAAATGAGAGGAATTTTAGTTCTAGAATATTTTTCAAAGATAAGCAAATGATTTCATGTCTTCTTCTTATGGACAGTATAGTCTTGGCTAGGGTTGCTTTTCTACCAGCATTGAATGTCTCAGTAAGGCAGCTGTTTTTGTCTATTACTTACTGCTCTTCTGTTATCCTTGTATTTTATTTCTTTCCTTTGAGTAAAATACATTATTTCATTGGGCAAGGGTAAACCTTAACCTTATATCAGTCTTAATGAACACCTGGCTAGAAATCTATACAGAGAGATTTTTTTAAAACCTATCAGAATAAACTCAAAGAATCTGAAAAATGAAAGCATTGGTGTAGTCATCTGGAGAGATTTGAACCATTCTTTCAACCTTACCACCATCGCCATCTCCTTGGTAAGGAGCATGCTTCCTGTGAACTGAAAAGAAAAGAAATTTCTGTGACATGCTTCCCACCCCTCCGTCTTCAAGATAACTCCTTTCTTGCTTTGGGAAGTCAATCACACTAACAGGTACCAGTTATTCCGTGTCTGCCTTGGGCTAGATAGAGTAGGTGACAAAAACCCTTTCAGGTTGTCAGGTATGAATGTAAAATCCCCCCCGACCTTGCCACTTATTCATCTTCATCTCATTGCCTAATGCTTTTCCCATGTTGTTACATGTTGCTAAATTAAAGGAGCCTTCCAGACAGTTCTGTCAACAGTTTACTGAAATGCACCTCATTAGTGAGGTTGAGCTGTCACACAAGTGTAATTTAATCCTCTTGAATTATCACTCAAAAATGCCTAAGTGCCTAGTTTTTACACACGAGATGGAAGATTCACCACTCACACTGTCTCTTTGCCAATTGACAAAGAGAGAGGAAGCAAGCAAAAAATATGCAGGGTCCTGCTGTCCTTCCCTGCCTCTTCAGTGCAGTGATAGCAGTGTCAGCTCCTGGGCGGAAGTACTACATTTCACAGCAGATCAAAACCATCCCTATGGATCGCCTCGTTTTCAAAGCTAAAATGCAGAGTCGATTCTGACTCCACCTCTAGTGCCCTGTCCATTAGCAAAAGGAATCTTTGCTACAAAGCCAGTTCAAATGAGAAATTCAGTTTCTCTAACGCTGCCAGAACTCTTTATGCTAAAATATTCGTCGATTGCTATCAGTCTTATTGGGTATTTTGCAAATGGCAATGTAATGCATGAGACGATTTTTGTGTGGTGCTGGCTGGCCTTGTTGCAATTTCTGTGCTGTTTGATGGTGAGCTGGTCCAGGGGAGGAACAGAATAGATTACAACGACTGAACGCAAACTTGCAACACAGGGTAGGGATGTTTCATTAATTTCTTTCTGTCACAAGAGATTTGGAAGTGTCTTCTGTTATTTAGGTAATTATGATGACATCCTGATAGTATGAGTTTTAATTGTTGGGATTTGGCTGCTTGATCTGTCAAACTTAAAAAAGTTGAGAGTTTTTTCTAGAAACTAAGATGAGCAGCCAAATAAAAGTATATAGACAAGAAAAAAAATTAGTCTGACCTAGCAAAATACAATGGAAAGGTACCTAACGATGATTATAAAAGCTAATATTTCCTGTGTTCATATATGCCAGTCTCTATATTATATATTTTACATGGCTTTTTGCAACTTTTCTCTGAACAACTCTAATATTTGGCATTGTTTTAATCACCATTTTTAGAGCGAAGGAAGCTGGGGTTTAGAAGATTTAGGATTATTCAGTTTGCGAGCGACAGACTCAGAATTTGAATCGGGAGCCTATAACACTGAGTCAGTGCCATGGAAAGGAGAGCGAATTCATAGAGTCAGAAGCTGGTCGAGCTCTCTGGATACTCCTCATCGCCAGCACTCCCTGAATGCGTGATCACCCACCAGGCAGCCTTAGTTCCGCTATTGGCCTTGGGCGGAGCAGTTACTGTTTTTCACTCTGTCCTAGCACAGTAGCGGCAGTGCTAGAGCTTCCAGGTCATGGGATAATGAAACAGGGCCCTGGAGTTCTGGAGGCCTGGCTGGTGGCCTTGCAACAGCACATGTGACCTTACTTGCTCACGCTTTTATGGCCACGATGGTTGTAAATTATGTGGCTGCTTTCTGAGTCCTCTCACCCTCGTCCAACCTCCCTTGGGTGACCCTCCTCATACCTGTCAGGCTCACCAAAGATGCACTGAATTCCAAATGGTGCAAAACTCATTTGGGAAGTGACAACTGCATGGCAGGTGGGTGAGGAAAGTCCCCAGAGCCTTGCATTCCTGATCAGATGGCAAAGGGAAGCCAACCTGGCCAGAGGGAGAGGAAGGCACACCCGTAAGAGAAAAATCTCGGAAAGAACACTTACTTTCATACTTATGTTTTTCTTCAGAAGTAGAAGAACACAATCAAAATCAGACAAATAACGTACATTTCTGCTTGATTACCCACTGATGGTGTGAACGTGAAGCGACCTCTGAGATGGCCCTAGATACAGAGCCCACATTGGTCCCAGCATCTGCTTGCTATGGGGCACAAACACAAGACACTCTGGTGATTGTTCTAGGTTTGCAAAACCTCGTTTGGGAAGTGACAAAGATAGCAGTGGCACTGGGCCAGGGGTCTGAGTGCTAGGTCCACCACTACTCACTAAATACCAAAGGCAATTTAAAATTCATACCACAGATCCTTGACTCAGACATAGATTTAATTCTCTAGAAACTTATTAACATGTTGACACCACGTTTTTGAGTATGTCACCACTTGCCTCAGTAGAGGGAGAAGGGTTGAGAAAGTTGTATCAAGTCTCTAGAGTTACTGCAAGCCTCAGAAGGGAAGAAAGAAGGTGCTAACCTTTTCCAAGGAATGAAGCCCAAGTTGAAAAGTGCATGATTCGTTGTCATTAGTTGCCCCAAACCATGCTGAACCAAGCCATAATTAGTTGGAAAATAGGTGCGGTGTTCCAATCTTATATCCTTCCATTTAATAAAAGTGAATATACCCTTTCTATCAATATGGCAACAAAAGCCAAGAACTAAAGATACCAAGTGTTTTAGCTGACTTCAAAGCTAGTGTGTCAGTGTTATTCCCTTAATGTCTCTTCTTTGTCTTATGTTTCTTCATGGCTACATACCAATTATATGCACACGACTCCTCACCCATCCACTTATCCATTTATAAAACAGCACACCCATTGCCCATGCCCACTGAACCTGCTCATTAATGACAAGCATAGGGTGTTTGTTTTCTCATGCTCTGTTTCTTTATCTTTGACATTCACTTTTTTTCAATACTTCATCTGCCCTTGGGATTTTCCGGGTTCCTTGCATTAGAAGTTTGAGGGGTCATAGACCTCTTCTGATATTTAGGTATTTTGGTTTGATTAACATGTATCCCAAAAGATCTTGTGTTGAAAGCTTTGGGGACCAAGCTTTCAGAGATGAGGTCTTTGGAAGATGATCTGATTATGAGAGCCCAGCCTCATCCATGGATAGACCCAGTGATGAATTCATAGCTTAATTGGCTATTAGAGATGTTAGACACTTTAGGGGTGGGGCTTAGCTGGAGAAATTAGGCCACTGGGGCCGTGCTTTAACATATTTTGTCCCTGTTCCCCCTCCTTCCTAGCTGCCATGAGGTCAGCCACTTTGCTCTGCTAAGTGCAGTCTGCTGGGATGCTTTTCCTCACCACAGGCTGAGAACCAGCCATGGACCGAACCCCCGGAAACCATTTGCCAGGGCAATCATTTCCTCTTTTATTTATTTCTAGTATTTTGTCATGGTCACTAAAAACAGATTAACATGGTAAGAAACTTTGGAAGAGGATTAGACTTAGTGAGTAGAAAGGATTTCTTGGGCTCATTGTATCTGAGTTGAAATAAATATGAAAATGGTTTTCAGGATGCAATTATATGCATAGATCTAGGCTTACAAGAGTTAGACAAAGTGGGAATCCACATAATACACAACTCCAGGCATAGATGGGATCACTAAGAAGATTCAGTTGAAGAAAAATGAGAACTGGGTATTCAGTGGATTTCCAACAATTATTATTATTATTAGTAGTAGTGTACTGGGAATTGGACTCCTGATCTCATGCTTGCCAAGTATGCATTGTGGTGCTGAGCTACATCCCTGACCCCTGGACTCCTAATAAATATTTGATGCTTCAGCTGTTCTTTGTGAAAAATTTATTATTAGAATATTTTTCATGATAGTCATGACTTGATTCCTTCAATCTGTGAACTTGGGGTTCTTTCTCAACTCTACTGCACACTCCTCTGCACCTTTTTTTCCAGTACTAGAGATTGGACCCAGTATCTATGCAATGAGTTACACCTCTAACTCTTTTTAAATTTTTTTTGAGGTCTTGCTCACTAATTCACCAAAGCTAGGCTCAAACTTGTGATCCTCCTACCTCAGTCTCCCAAAGTGTTACAAGTTATCTTAAAAGGGATTTTTTGAGAAATATTCTCTTCTCTTAGACCATCAAATGGCAGCTTATTGCATGGAAAACTTCCAAAATAAAGAAGTAAAACAGATGACTGCATAGCCGTTATCTATTCCAAGCCTGAGAAAAGATACTGTTTTACGCAGACAGAAAATACTATAGGAGATGTGCTTATGGTGGAAACGTTAGGGAGGATCTCAGAGGTGACAGCTGAAGCACTGCAAGGGGAAACTGAGGCAGATGAGGTGACCCAGGGCTTCCTTCTTATAGAGGGCAGACATCTCAGGCAGTGTCATCTGAATGACAGACTTAGAGATGAAAACGTGGTCAAAAGATCTTACAAAGCTGGAAGTGTCCCCTGGAGCTAAATGTCAAAATAAAGGCAAATTTCACTAGCTCACACACTACAACTGTAAAATTTCAACTAAAATTGTATCTAACTGAGGAAAAGGAAAACCATGTCAGGTACAACCTAACTGTTGGACTCAGTTTTATTTTGTTTGTTCATTTTTCTTCAATTTTTGTTGTAAAGGAGGAGGAAATAATTTGGAATACACAACAGAAGTCCACTCTTTGCTCCAAAAATATAGCATTCTATAATTTTTAAGATCATAGTATAGTACAGAAGGAAGAAGACCAATGCCAGCAAAATAAATACTAGCAGTATTATGAAATGGTTCAGAAATCTTAATCCATACAATTACTTGTAAAGTGAAATTTTTGCTTTAATTATTCTCTTCTGTCAAATCATACCAAATAATTGGATTTCTGCTATATAACTTATTCTTCTTATCATCTGTAGACAGTTATTTTCTGATTAAATTATCTTAGGGATGGGTGATTTTAAACATGTAAACAGTATTAGAACTTTCAAAATATGACACAGACTACTTTTATTTTAGAAGAATAAGTAAAAATCTATAGTTCCATCTCACCTTTTTTACCCTTCTTTTCCCTCTGAAGATTAATGAGAAGTTGAAGTGTGGAAGCTGAAACCTCTATAAGACCTACTCCTCTCTTTTAAGGAAGACACGACTCTTTACTCTCCCCTTGTCTTGGTTACTTTACTCTGTTACTGGCACAAAATATTTGACACCCAAAATGAAGGGAAGAAAGGTTTAGCTCACTCTTTGTGGAGGTTTTAGTACATAATCAGCTGGCTCCAAGGCAGGGTGGTGTGGTACCAACGGAGACACTTCAAGGCAGCAGCCAGCAAAAGCAGCAGGAGCAAAAATGGGGAGAACAATTCTCTTCTCCTCCCTCATATTGTAAGCAGGCTATCCATCCCCCAGGGCAGGTGTAGCACTCACACCACCTCTGTACCCTCCTCTTGCACAGGATGAGGATATTTACAAAGAAAGGATCCTGGCTATCTGCCTAGTTCCTTAGTTAAATTTCTAAACTTCTCAAGTTGACACAATCAATCGACCATAACACCTCTTCACTGCCCCAAACCCCACCTCCACAAAGGTTTTAGTGGTTTGGGGAGGGAATTATGGGAAATTAAAGAAACAATCATCTTGAATATCTTCTTACAGTTTGCTCATGAATCATTACAATGAAACATCTGTCAGTCAGAATTCAGAAATATTCCTAATGAATATTAATATTTATTTAAAATATTCTTTTATTTGCTTGTTTATTCATCCAACAGATGCATTTAAGCCTTGTTTGTATGCTAGGTAATTCAGGCAAAGAAATTGCGAAGACTCACATAAAACCAAACAACTGTCTTTGGAGAAATGATACAAAAAACTTTTCTGTGACATAGGCAACTGAAACTTTTCAAAGGCATCTTGGAGCACAGTATCAAGTAGGTACAGAAGTAAAGCAAAAAATGTTCAACGTGAGCCCTTCGCTTTGTCCATCCCTATCAGTTCCATTTGTAAAATCAACAAAACTCTTAAATACTTTAATAGATTCACAAATTTGCAAACTGATTCACAAGTGTAGAAACAGAGAACGCCTTCCAGTCAAGATGAACGTAAAATGATGTTTTCATGGATTACAGAGCTTCTAACTCATGACTTCCCCCTCTTTGCTCCAGATGATATACCCTAAAATGTGCTTTCTCCTGAAAATCAGGGTATGAAAAAAGTTAGACAAAGGTTTGACTTCTTTGCTTTTCAGTCATGAGGCTCAAACAGTACAGAGCTGTAGGTTAGGGGTGGGATTGGGGGGCAGGGCACGGGAAAGCCAGGAACTGTCTTGGCCCCCTGTCCTCCACACACACAATTTGATTATGGAGTTTACCACATGCTGTATGATAAGGATGTTTCTGGGATTAGTGTAAAATGTTTTAGAGCACTCAGAGTAGGAAGGTCTTTAAAGTTGAGGATAATAGGTACAGAGAAGAAACAAAGACTGAGGTTAAAAAGCCAGGTTTAAATCCTTCTGGATACTTCTCAGCTCTCTGTGAAATGGACGTAATATTTTCTTTCATGCAAAACAGTTATAAAATAGACAGGTAATCAAATAAAATAACAAGTGTTGATATGCTGATGGATTTCCCATGGGAATAGCTTAGTGGCACTGCCACCTGCAGGATCTATGGGAAAGTCTAGAGATTCCTCCTCCAAGGCCTCGTACAAGCTAAGCCCGCTCTCTGCCACTGAACTATATCCCCACCTCTTGAGAGACAATTTTGTTTATCAGGAAGAGGAAGTGGGTGTTCCTGGTACTCCGGTATTCTCCTGGGCACCCTATACTGGCAGAAGACAGACTCTGGGACACAGTGTTATCCAGCCTGTGAGCCGACGGAGTAAAGGCTGAGAAGTCCTGGTACAGAACAGGGCAGGGAATGGTACGGTGGGTATTTTTACAACCTACAATGTTTCCAAATTGATCCGGCCCGCGGATCAGTCCGGGTCTAACCTGGAAGGGGAACGGGGATGGGATGAGAAAGGGACAAGAGGAAAGAGAGACGGAGACAAGTTGAGCAGTTCCAATCAAGTCTCGTTTATTGAGGAAGTGAACATGGCTTATATAGAAGGCAGGAATGAGGAAGTGAGATCATATGATGTCGGGTAACTAGGCAACTATGGGTGGTATTAACCCTTTTGGCGGGAGTATCTAAGCAACAGTTGGGCGGGCTCAACTTTCTGGCGGGAGTGACTATGGGCGACGGTGGGAGGAAGTATGTCATCAGGCAGAGATGTTGTGGAGAGACCGGATAGGTCGCAGTCATGTCCGGCCAGGCAGAGAGGATCATGGGCAATGTAGGCAGACGCACTAAATGCCCACAGGAGGGCGGGATGGGGCAGCAGCAGTGAGGCTATCATGCTGCTCCCTACACCAAATCAGCCCTTACAGAAAACAAAGACACTGCGAGGGACTTAGATTATGTGTTTCCCTGTCCTTGAAAACAGACTAACTCCCAGGTTTCTTTGGACATGTGCATAATCATCCGTATGCCTGGAATACCACCCTCAACAGCCCCAGTGACATTCACAATCCTGTGGCTGTGTGGGCTGTCACAGACCTTCATGAACGACTAAAGGGATATTTTCTGTCAGCTTTCCTATACACCAAATAACAAACCTTTTGATATGACAGACAAGTAAACTAGAAGACAGGCATTGCTGAAGACATCATTCAGATCGCACTGTCAAGGCTGACTTTTCCCCTTCTCTCTGTCCCAGCTGCCTGTCGTGGCGGCTTGGTCATCGTCTCTTCTCACTCTCTCCTGCTGCACACACAGACCCTTGCACGCTTCTCCTCCTTGACAGGCCCTTCCAGGACCGCTGGGCTTTGGAGACAGCGAGGCACTGTGTACCCTTCAGAATATATGCAAAGGCTCCTGGAGCCTTCCGAGCTCTCCATTGTCATTTCTACTTCTCCCTACAGATTTGCATTCTTCCTTCTTCTCTGCAGTGAATTTGTACCATGATGTTCCTCTGTAGGATTTTTTCCACCGTAACTTGAAAACTCAGAGCAGTTCGATTGCATGACAGTTGGGCTATTTTCTGGCATACCAATAAAACAGTATCTTTCTTTCTTTTAACTATCGTCATTAAATCAGATCCTGACCTTGTTGGAGAAGGGTCTGTACTGTATTAAACTCCATCTGGCATACACTGTTTTTATGGAAATGCTTAGATTTAACACCCTCACTAAAACTGCTTCTTTCTTTAGTCAGGAGACAGTTTGGAACATCACCCCTCCGCGACACCTGTTCCAGGCACCTCCGCAGCATGCTGGCGCCTGCCCTCTCTCCTTCTGCAGCTCTTGTGCCCTGTACTCAGTTCTGATGCTTCTCGGGTGCCTTCTCTTGCTACTAAGCTTCTGTATGCCATCTGGTTATTCAGTTACACTAGACTCACGGCAGCGGTTGACTGCGTAGTCTTGGTGTTCCTTCAGAGAACCTAATGAGACGCAGGCCCACCAAAAGCCCTCATTCAGGATGACTTGGTGAATAAAGACATGGCTGCCCAGCCGAGCTGTGTCCGCGTCGTTGAATGCCGCCTTGATTTGTTTGCACGTGCTCATCAGCGCCACCTGGGTTCTTCCTAGGAGATGCTGGGCACGTCAGCTATGATCGTGACTATACTGAAGTTGCAATTCAGCTATGATAGCACCAGGTCTCACAGTAGGTCTAGGTTTTGCATCCACAGGGAGAACTCTGAAAACAAATACTATCAAAGGTTTATATCTATCTTGAGTCTCTTAAAGTTTATCACTAGGATGTAGTGTTGTATCTTTGACTAGTATGAAATGAAGTGAAGTGCAATGAAGGTTAGCAAAACCTTAACCACAAATAAAGGAATGCACTGCACTGGTGTCCTGAGTACTACCGAGGGACCATGACCAGAAAACTTCTTGCAAAAGATTTAATTTTATAACGTGCCATCTAAATAAAGCATCTCAAGATCACTTTCAGTTAAGGATATTAATTAAATCTGAGGTAAAATTTCAGATTTCCTTTTAGCCCAACAAAAATTATTGAATACCTGCTTTATGTTAGACACTGTTTACATAGTAGTGATTGAATGTAGTGATCTTAAATCTTCTAGTCACCCCAATTCATTTTTAGCTGGAGTAATATGGAAATAATAATGGTTGTTTTCTAAAAAACATTATGAAATATGATATTTTCAGTTTCCGTTGTATTTAATTATTTGGTGATATGGATTTTATAAGAAGGAATTAAATTAATAGGAAAAAATATGTGAGTCCCTTTTTACATTCCTTCCAAACCATTGAGACTAAGTAGTTTAAAAGATGTTTTCTGGAATCTTCCTAAGATGGTTATGTGAAATCCCAGTTAGGATGTTTTTATGTTCTATTTTTTAACTTAATATTCTGCTTACATATAATCACTGGTCATTGTGCTGTAAATACTGTGTATAATAAATAATTTTGTCTAGCTATGTACATGTTAAATAGTATATTTAAGGTTTAATATTTTGATTTAAAATTAACATACAGAGAATTTGTCTGAGGTAAGGGAAAAATAAGCAGAGGGAAAGACCTTACCTGTGGTCATCAGGATAAATCCAGTTGTCTGAACGTTATGGTGAATTAGTCGAATTTTAGAAAGAGCTTTTAATTGCTTAATCTAGGTAATGTGGGCAACGGCATACGTGTTTTATTTTAGGGTCTATCTAGCCTACTCAGAAAATGTAATGGACCTAATTTTCATTTAGTATAGGTCTGTGCAGTTCCTAAAACATCTAAATGGCTATTAATTTAATCAGGTAATTTAACTATAGCTCTAGAAAAGGCCACCAGCTAGTTGTCACGCAATGATTATGGGGATGACATTTCTATCCCATGATGCCAGAGGCAGACTTTGATACATCATTTTCTTTTTGAAGGTTAAACTCAGATAACCTGCCTTTGGCATTTAATTAGCTACATATTAAACACTCTTTTAATAATAAAATGATTAAAAATTTTATTGCTTCTCAAATGAGGCCCTTTTAGATAGATTTAATGACTTGGTTAAAGCTCTGTAGTTTGTGAACCAAACCTTACTTAGACCAGTGTGTAGTAATGATATGCTTTACAGCTTGCAAAATCTGTATTTTATTCAAATGATGGCTATAATCATTTTGGATACAACTTATAATGCTTTCTTCTGTGTTTTTAAGTCTAACTGTTAAATGTCATTGGAAAGTAACCAAAAACCCATTGATTCAAAATTTCCAGAAATTACCAACTTTAAGATTAATAAAGAGACTATCAAGTCTGTTTAATGTGCTGAATCATATACACTAATTGTTTACCCTTTAGAAAAATCATTTCTCACCAGTAAGGACTGCAAAAAAAATAATAATAATAATAATAAAGGATGAATCTGTGGTTGAGGCGGCAGAGACAGTGAGTGGAGTGCAAATTCCCTTGGTTGATATGAGCCCCGTGGTGGAAATGGTCATCAGAGACCATGCATTGCTCATTCTATGCATGGACGGGGATGCAGCCAGAAGCTGTAAAATACCCGTAAAACACAGTCACAGAGACTGAACACAGGTAGCTCTCATCTGAGTATGAGAACATTTTACTTCTGCGCTCTCTGCAGTTTTAGTGTAATTTTGAATGTATTTTGCTATCTCAATCGGCACAGGTCTGAGCACACTGCAGTTTGGATGTTAAAGGTCTTCTAAAGCCCTGTGCATTAAAGCTGATGTCACTTGGTGCTACTGAAGGTGGTGGCAGTTCCAGAGAGGACCCCAGGGGAAGGGCGTTGGGTCAGAGTAGGTGCTCCTCTGAAGGGGCAGAGGGACCTCGGCCTCTCCTTCCTCTCTTCCTGGCCACCAGGTGAGCAGTGCAGCCCTGCCGCAGTCTCATCGTGATGTCCCTCCTGCCTTGCCACAGTGAGGCCAACTGCTCGTGAAGCTGTGAGCCCAAATCAACCTCTCATCTTTATGAGTTTATTGTCTCAGGTACTGAGATAATAAACTCATAGGGATAGTTGGGGATAGGAATGGGAAGCTCACACTGAACACTCAGTTGGAGGCAGCTGGACAAATCTACACAGATCCCTACATGCATCAGCTCGTTCCAGCCACGAAACATTCCCCTGGAGATGACTCCTGCCTCTCCCATCGTCACTTGACACCACCGGCCATTTCTTGTTTTTTGCCATCATACTTTAGTTGTTTGTTTTAGAACATCTTGTCCACTTCCCCATGCAGTGATCAGGATTCTTTTGCTTAGCACGTTACCTTTTAGTGTTTATGTAGATCACTAGTTCTTATTGCTGGACAGTATTCTGCCGTGTGAATATGTCACAATTACTTATCTATCTATTCACAGATGCTTCTGTTGTTTTGGTGTCTACTATTACTAATAGCTATGATTATTCTTCTCCAATCCTAATTTTGAAAACATTTTTATTACTATTGAGTCAGCATCCAGTAGTGGAATTCCTGACTCACTGTAAGACTTGTATGTTCAGCTTGTATGAAACACTTTCACTTTTGATGTCATTGGTGAATCTGCATCCGCTCTTTTTTGGTGAGCAATCTTCATTGTGAGTGGTGAATGAGTAAAGAGAATTTTAATGGGATTTTCATCTGCCAGTACATATAGAAATTTCTGTCTGGTAGATCGATAGAGAGGCCTCCCCGCATTCCATATCCAGAGACTATTGCTTTTACTCTAGACCTAGGGAAATATGAGCCTTGTTCTTTGTGATTTTTGGTTGTTAGAGACAACAAGGGAAACCCCAAAATACAAAAATTGTTAAACAAATGAAGTCAAATAATACAAAAGAGGCCACTTGCTATTTTACCAAATGTATATCTGTTTGTTTATTAATAAAGCATATATAACCAACCTTTGTACCTGGTGACTTAGGTCATTGGCATCTATAGTAAGAAACAAGTTAGCAAGTAATGTAAGAAGATATTTTTCTTTCTGTTTTAGAATACAAGATACCTGCCCTATATCTGAAGATTTAGGTTTCTTTTAAATTTTTTCAGTCTGATTGATTGAAATCAAATGAAGTCTTAGGAAAAGTTACTGTTTCCTCACTAGAACCCCTAAATTGCAAGCTTGGATTCCTGTCACCCATTTTTCTAGGGAGAGTATCTTCTCAAGTAACTGACTTCTTGATATTTCAGTCATTCCATCTAATTTTTATGTGAGTCTTCTTGATAAATTATATACATTATTAGGAATTTTCAGGCAAAGAAAAATTAGATTTGAAACATTAATAGCTAAGTGTACCTTTTATTTTGAAAATCACCAACTTTGCCCTGTTGAAATAGTAGATATTTATTTTAAAAAGTCAGAAAATCCAGATTTTTAAAAAAGAACAAAATTAAAGTAAATCTATGACTGAGAACCATTGTTGACATTATAGTAGTATTCCTTCAGTTTTTTATGCTTATCCTTTAATAATTTTTAAAAGTTACCTGTTTTCTTCACTAATGAAAATATAAATGTATCTTTGTAGTCAATGTATGTTACAAAATAATTTTGAGTGTTTAAGTAGTGCTCTATTATAACTTATATGACCAGTTTTGTTATTGAATATTTGTTCTTTATAAATTTATTTTGTGATATTACACACAGTGCTAAAAATCAATATTTATATAGATAAATAATTTTACACAATATGATATTTTCCTCAGGATGAGTCTCTACAAATACAACTCTTATTATTGGTTATTCATAATAATGATTTCTGTTAGGCAAGTTATCTTATGAAGTTCAGGAAGACTTGGAAATAGCCATTCTAGGTTATTCATTTTTAACTTTTATGGAGCAGTTTGTTAACCATAATACAAACATCAAATTGCAACAACTTTTGTGGTCTGTATTAATGACCTTGACCTTAACTTTGTGAGAGGTAACACATTATAGGCTGTCTGCGTCAACCAAAAGTAGTTCTACAGAGACACTCGTTTCTTTTTTGGTTGTGGGGTTTTTGTTTTGTTTGTTTCTTTGTTTTTGAGACAGCTTCTCACTATCTACGCTGAACTTGAACTCACTATGTAGCCCAGGCTGCCTTGGGACTCATGGTGATCCTCCTGCCTCGGCTTCCTGAGAGTTGGGATTACAAGTGTGCATTGGTACCTTGTCGGGCATAGAGCCTTCATCTTTAGAGTAGCCTAATTAAACTGATCTGTGTTCTGGATCGACTTTCTTTTTAAATTTAGTCTTTTTTTTTCAGTGCTGGGGATTAAATCCAGGACCTTCACACTGAGCTACATCCTAACTTTTTTTTTTTACTTTATTTATCTTGAGAGCAATCTCACTAATTCACTAAATTGCCCATAGTGCCTGTAAATTTGCGGTTCTCCTGCCTCAGCCTCAGCCTCAGCCTCTCATAGTCCAGGGATTACAGGTGTGTGTCACAGTGTCTGGCTGTAAAGTTATGCTTACTGATTCTGCAACTTTTCAATGATCTAAGCTGCTTCTTCTAACACAATGGCGAGTCTAATATATGAGGTGATTTATGCCTAAGCTGAAAAATGCTTAGGCATAAATAAGACTTAGTACCAAAAAATGTAAAATGCCTCATCAATGACTTTTATATGGAATAAATATTTAAATGACAGTATTTTGCATATCATCATTATATTAAATATATTGAAATAAAGTTTCACCTATCTCCTACTTCTTTCAACACAGCTGTTGAAAATGTTTAGATTAAAATTTGGGGCTCCTGTTTTATTTCTCTTGGCTGTTGTTCACCTGGTGTGTGTTCCCTTACTGTACAGACAATTACACAATGGTTGTGTATAATTACATTTCTTTTATAAGCGTGAACTGAGAGTGAATTCAATAGGCCTGTGATGCACAAACCATGATCTGAGGACCAAGAAGACAACTGGAGGAGACATCTTCAGCTTGCGGGAAGCACCTGAACCCCACAGATGTCTGGAACCCCCTCTTCCCAGTTGCACCGCATGTCCTTTCCCTGTGGAAGGCCTGCAGGCATCATAAGGCTGGGTTGAGAGCTAACGGGGTAAGCATGTGCAAAAAGTGGGGTTCCACGCTGGATTCTCTCTCCTCATCTCCAGTCTTAAGGGTTACCTTGTATGTATCTTCATGCAAACACAACACAAGACAGCAAGGAGGATGAACTTCAGCCAGAACTGACCTCCCCAAGGCAACTGGAGTCTCAGAGCCTGAAAGCAGAACTTCACCAGGTCAAAAATCACCTGAATTTTTCTCCATGCATTGTCTGTGACTTGAAGAAACAGCAGATGATGGGACATATTTCTTCTCCCAGGGCAACAAAGAAACACACACAGAAAAGATAGACAAAGGGTTGAACAACCTCAGGTAGACATCTGACTAGAAGCATTCCTGCAAGGGCCATGTTGTGGGTGCAGACGCCGGCCAAAGCCAAACCAGATGGGTTAATGGAGCCTCGTAGGTTTGCTGAGAACAAAAAAGGAGGGGCTGACATAAGGGGAAATTCTCATCTTCCCCGGGAGTGCTAGGACACGGGCCTCACAGGTGGCTTCTAACAGTCCATCTCTGGTGGGCGGATGGCGGGGACCCCATGTTCCATGTTCCACATCTGCAGATTCAACCAACTACAGAGCAGAAATACTCAGGGAAAACGTAGTGTCTGCACTGAGCTCTACCGACTTTCTTTTCTCATCATTTGCTGTCAACAATGAGGCAGAACTATCACTTGTAGAAATTTGCACTGTATTAGGTATTATAAGTGACCAAAGACTTCAAATATATCCGAGGATTGTGTGGGTTACATGCAAATGCATTGCTGCGCCTAAAGGACTTTAGCACGACAGAGCCCAGAATCTGTGAGAGGCCTAGTGTCACTCTTCGCTCGATGCTGGTGGGGTGATTCCTTGCAAGAGTAACAGAAAAAAAGGGAAGCGAGCAACCTCATCCTATTTTTAACAGTGCTAGGACTTTAATTTCTGAATCTATGTGTGGAATGCTGCATGCAGTGGAAAGCTTGCCGACCTAAATGTCCTTTGTTGCAAACAGAAAGCAAACAGAAACTTGTTTGCTTTACCTTCCTTTTGTAGATGCAACGCTGCTGAAAATTTCAGATGAAGTTCTAGCCTAACTTTTCCCTGCCAAACAACTATCTGCAGTAAACAAGCTTTATCAGTATATTTTAATCATGCTATGTCTTCCTGACACTAAACAGCTCACTGATATGTGAAACACCAGTTAATTAGCAAGATGCTTCTTTGACACAAATCTGTCTAGCCAATGTATTGCATGTCAGCAGAAGTGAATGGGCTAAATACATACAAGGGTGTAAATATAGAGCCTGGTCCATAGAAAACCCGCAGTAAGTTTGATCCGTGACTTTAAGTATCTGGCAGATAGATTTCTGGGAGCGTTTGTTGAATTCTGTTGGCTTCATGTGTCTGGTTTTCCTTCTGGTGAACTGTTGAGAAACGTCATGATTTATCAGAGATACTAAAGGATATGCTTATTACTGGGCAGGCCTTGCAGACCACCTGCTTATTTCACAGGGCAAGGTTGGTCCTGCAGCCTGTGTGCGCACGAACTTCTCCAGTCTCACAGGGCAAGGTTGGTCCTGCAGCCTGTGTGCGCACGAACTTTTCCAGTCTTCTCTTGATTGTGCTCTAGTTTCTTTAGAATGCAAGCGATAAACAGACTTGATGTCCTCACAGTGTCTGCAGCCCCTCTCTTTGGGACAAACCTATGCTCATTTGCTTTCCAGAATAACTGGAGTACCATTAGTGTAGTGAAGTTAATATACTTTTCCAGTCAACAAACGTTCCCAAGCAGGGACTTGGTTCCTGGTAAGATTCAAGCCAAATGGGTATTTAATGACTAGGCCCATATTTTTAGTTTCCAGTGTGGCATCCAGAAATTGAAGATGTTTATTAAATTTAATATGAAGTATTTTTCTATTACAGCCTGGTGATTGATTTGATTTGCATATGGCATAAAGTTTCAAGTGAACAAAATTACAGCAGCTATTTAATGTGAACATTGGGATTGGTTAAATAAATTATAATATATCCACAGAATGCAATATGCTATCACCATTAGTAAGGCAGCTTGGGAATATATTTATAGACAAGTAAAGATGTTCACATTATGTTCTTGAGTAAGAAAAAGGCAATTTAAAAAACAGTATTAACAGCACATCCCTGTGCTTTTGGATGTCTAGGCTCCAAAGTATTGAGGGCTGTTTATTGATAAAGGTGGTAGGAATGGAAAATATATAATTTACAAAAGACATGATGAATGAAATCACAACCTGCAAGCACGGTGAGTACTGTAGTTTTTCCATTGACCGTTTTAGTTGATATACTTGCCTGTGAATGTGAAGATTAGGTAAAAAAATGTGAATTTCTTGCACAATGATTATTGCAACTTTTTGAGTGCCTACTGCTTGCAATGTGCCAATATTACAAATATTATAAAACTAATGGTGAATATTACTGTACATTTATTAGTGAGGCCCCTGAGCTCCGAGAAGTTAAATGACTTGCCTAAATCCGTGTGGCTGAAAAGTGTAACACAGCAAGGATTCACACCTGCGCCTCACTCTGCCCTCTCACGGTCAGAACCAGATACTGCAGTTCATTTTCCCGCCGTTCTGACTAACAAATCCCGGATCTCTGATCTCTGATCTGCACCCAGGTCCTGCAGACTCCGAAGTGCAAGCTTCTGCTATTGCACTGCTGTCTTCACGTTTGCTGATGTTCGATTGGCTGAGTGTAAAGGCCACGTAGCAGGGGACTGAATATGGATAAGGAGGATGGTTCTTCGGTGGCCATTATTGCATAGTCTGTCTCAGTCGGTCAGGAACAGAAATACCACAGATCATGTGGCTGGCTCACAGTACTGGAGGCTGGGGAGTCGCGATCACAGTGCAGCACGTCAGGTTCCTGGGGTGGCCGCTTCCTGGTTTGCAGATGGCCACCCTTTTCTGTACCCTCACATAGCGGGGAAGGAGAGCGGAAGCAAACTCCCTCCATCTCTTTTTAGAAGGGCACTAATCCCATTACGTACGAACTGGTTATTCATCATCAAAGGCTCCACCTCCTAATACCTCCCCCATTACAGGTTAAGAGTTTTGACGTGTGAATTTTGGGCCAATATGCCACTCATAGCACGGCCTAATGAGCTAAAATAGCTAAACTGGTTGAGTAAGTGAAATGGGAGAAAATTATAAGAAAAAAGCTAAAACTGTGCCACTGAAAAGAAACATGAAGACATGAAAACTGCAGCTAAAGGTCAACTTTTTGTTTAGTGGTACTAGTAGGAACCATATCCAGGGCCTTTCTAGCCACTGAGCTATCTCTCCAGCCCTTTTTAGTTTTTATTTTGAGACAGGGTCTCTAAATTGCCTAGGCTGGCCTTGATCTTGCAGTTCCCCTGCCTCAGCCTCCTTGGTAGCTGGGATTATAAACTTGCACCACCATACCTGGCAAATGTGAACATTTTCATCAAAATCAGAAATATTTCGGAACTAAATCTAGATCAATGTAGATCATTTTAAAAAGATTTAGAACTTTGATATATAATACTTCGGATAATTTAGTACACAATGGGGCAACAATAACAAAAAGTAAAATTGATGGAGAAAGCACGTGAACAAAATCATGTATGTCAGAACTATAAATAGGATTCGGAGTAAGCAATGGTTTCCAAAAAGCAACACACAAACAAAACCACAACATCAAAAGTAATTTGAGGCACCTCGAAGCATATGCAGCTTGAGCTCCATAACCAAGATGCTGCCTTGCTTATGTGCAGGAAACACATTAGGTCCTAATTTTCTCAAGAGATGGTTTGACACTATTATTACTACTATTACTAATACTACTACTATTAAAGTTTTGGAAAAAGAACACCTCTATATTTCAATGGTGTTACAGGAAGAAAAGCAGGCCCTCGGTGCTACTGGAAAGCACAAACAGTGAAAAGAGGAACCTGTCTTGAGTGACCTCGAAGAGCTGCTTTCTGGAATTACCTGCTGCTGGCTATGTGAAGTTTAACCAGGTGATGCCTCCTTCTCGAGCAGCTCCTTATCACCTCCCCCTCCCTCCACCGGAGCACTGCATAGGCCCTGCTGAAAGGTCCAAGTAAAGAATCCATACAAAGTACTTAGCACATCACCTGCACTTGCGAAGGGTTCAGTTAATGATAACAGCTATTATTCATAATCGAGTCTTTGGTATCCATGTTGGTGACAGCCTGCTTGAATGGATAGGGCTTGTTGGGATAAGTATGATAGTTCCTGTTCTTTTGAAATTGATAGAAAGACAGATTATTATTAGGGTTATAAATCTGTGCTCTTTGCGCTTGAACACTGCATCAAGGTAGAGCCATCCGTGTTCACTGGAGACAGCAGTGTGTGAGTGTGTGTGGAGACACAGTGACGGTCATGGTGCCTGTGATGCTTCCCACTTGCACGTGCGAGACGCCGCTGTGCTCCGAGCCTGGGCCCTAGTACTTTGTGTCTATTCTCCAACGTCAGCCCCCAGTACCCCATCAGGAGTGGCATGATCCTTTCCGGTGTGTTTACTGAGTCCTCTTTTTTCCTTGCCTCTTTTGCTGTATTTACACCCAATAAGATTTATAGGGGTAGAATGTTTATACCACTCTTAGCTTAACCAACTTCCTTTCCACTTCTGTGCTCCTCTCGGGGAGAGCTCCTCTTTCTGGCAATGTTTTGATCTGAGGAGGAGTTTTGGTTCTTCGTAAATGCATGTGCATGCTAGAGGTTTCCAGAAGGGGAACTGAGGGCCTGTGTTCCAAGGGTGAAGGGTGGAGGGGGCATTTTCTGCCTCTCTGGGACTCCCTGGGTCCTACATCTGTGCCTCGGGGAACAGAAAGGAAGCATGCAGATGCTTGCAGATCAACAGATGTGCACCTTGCCCAGCCCAGATGTTCCGAACAGGAGAGGGACATCCTGGCCAAAGACCACCAGGACACAAGGCTGTAGTTGGGGACAGCACCAGCGATGTATCCAGTGCAGCTGTCTCAAATGCCCCAGCCCTGAGCTAAGCGCTCCTCCACACATGGGTTGAAATTACTTCCCGGCTGTGGTCGCAGCAGTGACATCAATCCTCATCTGTTCCCCACCACTGACCCCTCCTCGGTGCACTGGGAACAAGCAGCTCTTTTGCCACCCCCAGAGGGTCCTGGCTTCTGGAAGTAAGATTGAACGCCTGTTAGAAGGGGTGACAGCTGTCACCTCACACTCGGTCCACAGAAACCTGGGAGATGGTGCCTGCGTAGGGCAGTGACACCGGAGGGCGCCTTAGACCCCCATCCTGGCATCCTCCTCATTTCGCAGGTAGAGAAGCTGAGGGCCGAAGGGGTTAATTGCCTTATCCAAGGTCACGATGTGAATCATTGTCCCTTTGTTGGTCTAGGTCACCCTTAAGCAAAATTATATTTTAAAGGTTCCTAAGGGTTCAGAGCTCAGAGTCTGTAACAATCCCTTAAAACTCATTCATCCTGCAGAATTAAATGGGAACCTAGTAAAGCGTTCTCCACACTGTAGGTGAGTTTAAAAAGAAAAGCAATCCCTGCACTTAAATACCTTTCAGTTCAATGGGGGTTTATGTGAGTAACAAGAGGATAAATCAAATGATTGATGTGGGTAAGCAAATGTTACATGGAGAGGACACATACTGAGCAGATGCCTTCAGCCTTAGCTTAAACAAACTAAAGCTCTTCTCTTAATATACGGAGAGTCAGGAGTTCATTAGATGTTGCAAACTAAACATGCTAAATAAAAAATTATACCTTGAGATCTGTACTGTTCACATACACCATCCAGTTTCCTGGGCTTTTCAACATGTGTGTGTCTAATTGGAGGGTGTGTTTATTATAATCCTTTAAAAAATCCCATTTACATCATGGATCTCTATAGCATAGCTTCCTCATGCGACCCAGGTTTCTGAATCTCAAATGGAAATGCTTCAGTCCTTACTGATGTGCACTTTCTATGTTACCTTAGTAAGGGAGCCACCAAAAGTCACATGCAGCCCTCCCAGAGGCTTCACCAGATTTTCAGTGAGATCCGTAAAAAAAGCCTAATGTACCTCGATAGTTCGAAAGTATATTTGCGATAACAAAATACCACTGAGTTTTTTTCATTTATAATCTTTTTATTATTTTTACCATACATGTTATGGAATACAGAAGGACAATTCTCCATTGAGGCTATGAGATTCTCTCACAAAGAAAACCAGTTTTTAATATTTTAAATTTGTTATGAGTCCATAATGATTATATTCATCACGGGGAGTTGGTACGCGTTTGTAACACACCCTCGCTCGTGTTAAAGCTGTGCACTGTTTACTTTGTGTTTCAGCAGAGACTTGCTTAATAAATTCCATTGCGTCGAGTTCGGGAGAACAATTGAACTCAAGATCTACTGGCGTCAGTTCCCCGGATGGAAGGCACGTTTGATGGGTCTTACCAAACTGACGCGTCCCTTTGGTCTGCCCATCCAAATCATTGCTGGAGGTAAACACACGTTATCTGTAGGAATTTCCCCTGGCTGCTGCTACAAAGGTGTTCCTCAAGGTGCAGCAGCATTTACCGCTAGTAGAAGCCGAAAGTCGATAATCATGTGGGGAGTTCCCGCGAGTGGCAGAATGTGTCCTTACCCGTGCCAGCATGTGACTCTGGCATAACAGTGCAGCCTCAGTCAGCAATAATAGCTAATGCACGGCAAGTATGACGGACCAGAAACTATGCTAAGTACCCTATGTGTTATCTCACTTAATACTTCAAACAGTCTAACAGGGCAAGCACTGTTGCTAATCCTACAATTAGGTAACAGCGAAGATGAGAAGGTTAAGGAGTTTCCCTGAAACTCATTTTACAAACACGAAAGCCAAGCTCTAAAATCAGCTTTTGGTGTTCAGACCATACAGGAATCACCACGCAGTGCTGTCTCCTCCTTTGCCAGGTTCTAGAAAATCAAGATTACAGTCGTGTCTCTGGTCACCCACTTAATTCAGTCCATGTTTCTAGGGGGAATGGCTGTGGTGGTGTAGATCAACCAATGCAGAGTTCGCCAACGGAAGCAAAATTTTGTGGATTGCTTCTGTTCGTGAATCAAGGAATTGCTGTATTTTAAAATTGCTCCAAGTAAATGCACTTTATGAGGAGGAAGACAGTTCTGGGGGTTGTTCTGTGCTGGACACAAGGGGGAGAGGACTGGTTAATTTTTATTGATTTAGCTATTTTGTTTCCTTCAAATCTCACTATGGTTTTTGGCAAGGGCATATGATGCTGGTCTGCGGTCTGATTGACAGGTAGAAGTGTGGGCAAAGACCTGGCATTGTGCATCATTGCTGCAAAACCTTCGCTGGCAAACACCAGCACACATCTGGGGCCCAGATCTGCACAGAGAGTTCACATGCATTCTAGTATTTAAATTTCTGATCCGAAGTTCTGTATGAAATGCTGTTAAGACTCCATGTTTAGAATCAGGGCAATATCGACACACCTCCAAGCCTAAATTTAAAGCAACGGTCCTTAATAATTAATGTGACCGCATTTTCCTCTCTCAGTGTTGTTAAAATCATGAAATAGAGGACACAGACTCTCAGGAAATGTAAGAGGCCAATATGTGATTCTAATTCTCTGTTTGGCCATCTGCAATATGCTATTTTAGCAGCTCTCAGCCTTTACCAGGTATTTCTCAAGAGCAATTCCTATTGCATGACTGTTGCATAAATGTTTTGGCTTGAGAGAGAAAATGTGTCCTTCAAACAGGTTTCTTTCTTTCAGGCTGTCCGGGTACGCAGACTCCTCAGTGGTGACGTCCCTGGGTTTTGTGTTATCGTCTTCTCAGGGTTCAATTCATTACCCCTGTTCATTATTCAATTTGTTGGGCTTTGAGCACCGGAATAATTGAAAGCTATGCAAGTATTATAAATTACATTGTCCATGTTCATAATCCCTGTTCTAGAGTTTATAGCTTCATTGTAAAAATTCACTGTGTTGGAACCTTACATACAAGGTCTTCTATTGAAAACAAATTAATGTATAAATATGTTCTCTTTTTTCCCCTCCAAGCTCTGTTTTATCAAATCTTACATTTTTCAGTTATGATTTTTATAGCTTTTATTGCCACAGCAAGACCAATGAAAGGAATATTTTACATATTGCTTATTCATTCTTTTTTTTGCAACAAATATTTATTGAATGACTTTTTTTTTGACAGGGGAGGCCAGGTGGAGTTGGCCCAGTCTCTCAAGCAGGAAGAATAGGAAAGGTGGCTGTGCTCCCCGTCTGATTCCCAGGGTTTGCCCAGGTTCCGTGTGGTGACCGTCAGAACTTCTAAAGCTTTCTGGACACAGAATGGTCAAAGCCAGGCTGTGGCCTCAACAGCTCCACCTCTGTAGGTGCTGGACCTTGGCTTCCCAGGTCCCCCTAGGGCTGTGGGGCCAGGAAGATTCTGCAGCCTCCTGGGGATCAGCATCCAAGCTCTTCCCAGTAACAGGGAAACAAATTTATCAGTGAGAAAAGATCTGTGCTTTCAAACTTAAAAATTAGGAGGACAGGAGAGGAAAGAGGAAAGGAAAGGAAAAGGAAGAAGAGAAGAGAGGAGAGGAG
>PVJX010005200.1:0-87423 GCA_004027295.1 Dolichotis patagonum | reverse complement strand
CTTATTTATTCTACAAATTTTAATTCATGTTTGCTCATAGTTCTTTCTACTTATACATCTGTCCTAAGATTCAGTTATGCTAATGATTGCTGACTCATTTACATAATTTCAAACTAACAATGATCTTATTACTTAAACTCATCTGTTTTAACTCTATCCATTTTAAACTTTCTCTCCATCCACCTTTATCCCCTTTTTTAAATTTTTTTTTCCTTCATCTTTTTTTGTCCTTCCCCTTTTTCCCTCTTCATTTTCTCCTTCTAGATAAATGCTTTTAAATTGAAATGACAAGCAGAAACACCAAAACATTACTCAAAGTTTGGAGGCAGAGTATGTAACATTGATGGTTACTAAAACAGAATCCATTGTCCCTCAAAATGTCAGACATAGAAGGCCCAGAGAGAGAGAGTCTACTATGTAGTTGAAAAGAGAAGTTGAAAGGTAGAGTATTTGATTGTCATTGATTGCTTCTTACAATTTGTATCACACTGACCAGTCATTTCTACTAGACAGTAGAAACAGGAGTTGTAACAAGAACTATTACCTAAGCAATGAGCAGACTGCATGGTGGGCCTTTTCTGCTATGTTTACTCCCATGTTTAGTTTCCCTGTCAAGTCTTTGCTGGCATGTTATATATAATCTTTTTGGTACAGGTACCTGAGCTATTTAGAAATACTATAGGCAGTCAGACAGGGCTAGGCCCTCAAAAAAGCCAGCACAAAGGACCAGATGTCTAATGGCTTTGGTTGAGATACACATCTCTTACTGTGGGCCAGATCTTGGGACAGAAAGCAAAATAAATGCAACCATACCCTTAAGTATAATCCTTAGGGATTAAATCTGAATCACCTTGAGAAGCCAAGAGTCAACATCCCAACCTCCTTTAAGAGTAGTCACTGATCCATAAAGAATGCTCACTTGCTAAGTGACTCACTTCCACAGTTGTCCCTAATTTGGTCAATTTTATCTGAATAATTAAACTTACTGATTGACCATAGCTCTGTCCCATCTCATGCCCATCTGCCTGGTGAGTTCCCAGTTTCCCTTAACTTTAGACCCACCTCACCTCATGATTTTATTCTATAAATATCCCTACAAAAGACACAGTCCCTGGCAACCCACTCGGTGTCCCTTCTATCTCTCTCTCAGACAGATGCTTTCTTTCTCCCAATAAATATTTCTGTTCTTAACCTCCATCGTCCCTAAAATTCATTCTTCAATTTTAGAGAACATGAACTTGTTCCACACACATAGTAGGTTGGGAGTTTTGTTCTCCTATATCATTTAGAGTTTCCACCAAGATCATTGGATGCAAGGAAGTTTGCTTTTTGTTTTACAGACTCTGGCCTGGGTCTAATTTAGGTGATAAATTTTTTTTCATTTTTTAAAATTTTATTTTAAAGGGGGTAAAATTAAATACAACAAAACAGAACAGAATGGGACATAACAAAGCATAAATTTCAAAGTTAGACAAGCAGAGATCTTTACTATCTGTCATATTGTCTCTTGTTTTCTTCCAAATGGTTGTCCATATCTTTGCATATGGGGAGCTCATACTAAATAACATAGCCAATCTTTTCACAAGATGCACAGTTAACTGGCTCTCACTTGCTAAGGGGGGCACATGGGGCAGGGGACAGGACGACATGTGATGTTTGATTCTCAACCCATGCGCCAGCAGGCTCATAGCCACCCCTCAGAGAAGTCAGGAGTTCCTTGTTCGACCAGCACCCCAAATCAACTGCACAGTGCAGGCCCAAGGCACCAGGGTCTCTCCCCTGTGGGCCCCCGAAAGTCTGCCATACTCACCTGCTATTTCTCTCTGGTGAATTGACCATTACATTTCGAAAGTTCTGAAATAGTCAACAGACCACAGAAAGAATTCTCTTTAGGCTCTTGTTTGAAACCAGCAGCTATAGCAATCTGCTGGCCTTGCTTCAGGGCCACAGTAATAAATTTTTATGCTTCAAGTTTTTCTTTGTCTTTGTCAGTCACTTATAATTACTTGTGATAATTGCTTGAAGTTTGCCTATTGTTTTTGCTTGCCTTTTCTCTTAAAATAATGAAAGTTATAAGCTCATCATATTTCTTTAATGGTACAATTTTGTTATTTTGTTCTTGTACATGTTAAATTTAAATTCGTTTCTAAATTTACAGGTGCAACTTGCTTGACAGTATTTAGATAGTAGTGCTAGAGAGAATAATATTAGAACATCCATAGCAGACTTTAATATAAGCTTCTGTAAAATGGGTCTTCTTAAATGAAGTCTAGCTCAGACTTAGTAAATATATATGTATAAAGTAAAACCAGGATTCCTTCCACCATTTAAGTGGCACTAGGCTGGTGGCCAGTCTCCAACACTTGGAGGTAAGGTTTCACTCAGACAGACTGGCTCTGACCCTCCTCTATATTCTAGAGGAAAAGTCAAGCCTATTCTGCTTCAGTTTCCTTTATTTAGCCTTGTTTCTACTCATTTCCCCACTTTGTACTTTCCTTATAGAGCATGTAAAGTCAGAAAGAATGCTAGACTATTCCAAAATTTTCCTCCTAAATTAAGCCCATAGAAAATGAGTGTTTGCTAATGTGGAAGACAGGAAAATCATCTTAGATGAGGTACACATATCCCATCTCTATGTCAAATTATACATTGGAATTGTACCCATCCAGGTGGACTCACATAACAGCCATGTTGCAGCTTAATGTTCTGGGCCACATCTCTTTTAGTGATGGAACCTGAGACATTGTGGGGAGAACTGGCTTAGGTGTGACAATGGAAGAAGCTATCCCTGAGAAAAGCACACATATGGGACCTAAACACTTTTAGAACAAGGAGGCTCTCTAAACTTTCAAATTGTGAACTTTAAAACCTTTATTGTTAGTTCATAGAGTACTAGGTAATGATTTTGCTCAGGCGTTTAACTATCCCTTATAGAATGTTGATGAACAGTGGTTACTCTGCCAGTTAATTAATTGCTCTTATAGCAGCTGCACCCTTAAAATCAGAGGACAGGTTTCCCCAGCATCTGTTTGGTGAATCCCCATTGAAGCCAGTGGCCAATGGAGTCAGTGGAATGTTGACCGGACAGAGAGCTGGATTCCTTTTTGGAGACTGACTTTTGATTATCTGGGCCAATAGAAACTGAGAACAACTGAGGTTCCTGATCAGGGCAACTCCCTGGTGGACACCCAAAGGTTGCTCAGTGGACAATTACTACTGACTGCTGAAAATTTCCACTTATCTATCATCTTTATTTCTCTGCTAGTGGACTAGGAACTTTCCCTAAGCCTTTCAGTGGACATTTACATTACTTAGACTCCCCTACCTTCAGAGATTAAACTGTTGTGGTTTGCAACAATTTTTTACATTCCACAGCAGCTAGTAGGGTAAATAATCAATGCTTTTCCTTTTTTGTGTGTCTAGGAGGCCAATATACCTTTATTAACATATAAAATGTGATTGATTGATTGATTGATGATAAAAAGTTAAACCTATGAGGTTCATAGTTATGAAAATTTAAATAAAATATAGTCTTGTCCTATTACTAGGAAAGGTCACCTAGATAATCAAATGAGAGACAATTGTCTGGAGACTTCTTTGCCCCAGTGCATGGGGTAAAGTTTCTCAGTTAATTGTTCTATCTATCTCTAAAGGTGAGTTATTTTAAATCTGAGAAGCACTCTATTCAACTCACTTTTTAATGTATGCTTTCTTCTGAAAACAAAGGTGGTAGTTTATGACAATGTTATGCTTCCTTCTTTAAACCTTCCTGTCACTACAACTTATAAATGTCATAGACACAAAGTTCACAAGCTACCAGGGAAGATAAAATTACACACCAGTCTGAGGGTGGATAGGCTGGTTGAATCTGTCTTCTACTTGCCAGATGGTATACACCTGCCCTGGACATGGGTCATCCTAGAGGACACCTTGAAGATACTATCAAATAGAAATAAAAATGGATGCCTAAATAATCTACATTTGATCTATAGCTCAATGTCAATCTTTAGCACTACAGGGCTAAAAAAAGCTCAGCAAGGTTCCTGAGTTCAAACCCTGTTACAAAAAGGTTTCAAGCCTTACATGTTGTTTTTTATATTACAGACACGGGCAACTCAATGTCCAAGCCTCTTACTCCTTTGGAATGCATTGTTAAGCACTGAAAGTTGTTTGATCCTCACATGTTGAAAAAGAACCAATTGATATTTCTCAGCATGTGGGCATGGCCTACCTACCCCTTAGAGCCAAAATGGAATGCAGAGGGAAGTATTAATTATGATATTGTTTTACAATTAGAAGTATACTATGAAAAGGAGGTAAAATGGTCAGAACTGTCTAATATTCAGGCTTTTTTGGTACTGAGGAATACTCCTTATTTATATTCTAAATGTAAGTGGAAGCCACAGGAAAACTCTGTACCTCAACTCCTTTAGGCATTTATTAACTCTCAGACTATTCCTTCCAAACTTTTGGAATCCAAGGACAAAACAGCCTTAATCAAATCTGCACCCACCATTACTGAACCTGAGGTTTCCTCTGCTTGCCCTTCCAGGCTTAAGAATGAGACTTCTAGACTAGCTGTAATCTAGGCCTCTACAGGGATGTACCCTTCCTTAGCTGAGTTTATGCAAGCTCGTCGAGGGCAATATCCTTTATAGGAAGTGAATGGGCAATTGGGGAATTCAAAAACTCATGTGCCTTTTTCTCTCATGGACTTAAAACAGATTATATCACAGCTTGGAGAATTTTCAGATGACCCTGATAAATACATTGAGGTCCTTAGAGGACTTATGCAGACCTATGAGCTAGATTGGAGTGATGTAATGTTACTCTTAAATCAAACATTTACTAGTGAGAGACAAGCAGCATTCTAAGCTGATATTGTCTTTGGAGATAAATATCATATTGTTAATTTTAGGAGACCAGAAAATAGACAGCCAGGGGAACTACCAGTTCCCACTGAATCACAAGCAGTCCCTATGCAAGACCCCTACTGGCCTAATAACTAGGTGGGTGTTTGGATTAGAAACATTTTCAGACATGTTTATTGAAGGTCTAAGAAGAATAATAACTGAACCATTCAATTATTTTAAATTATCTGTCATTCAACATAAAAGAAAGGAGCACCCCTCTGCCTACTTAGATCACTTATGAGAGACATTAACTTCTCAGATCCTGATTCAATAGAGGGACAAATTATTCTTTAAGATAAATTCATTATGTAGTCAACCTCAGATATTAGAAAGAAATTACAAAAGATGGGATTTTCTCCAGATAGTTCACGTGATACTTTATCAAACATTGTTTGCTCAGTGTTTTATAACCATGGTGAGAAGGAATCCAAGGAGAGAAAATAGAGACCGAGAAAAAGCAGCTATCTTAGTTGCAGCATTAAGGGAAACAGACTTAAATTCTGATTCTCAGGGTTAAAGAAGACCTTGAAGCCAATTCCAACCTGCTATTGCTGTCACAAGCCAGGCAATATTAAGAGGGACTGCACCTAAAAGCCCTCTGTGCCATGACCTGACTGCAAAGGGGACCACTGGAGGTCGGACTGCCCTCTGAGATCAAGCCCCCAGGGTTCAGACCCATCCTATCAGTTGGTCCAGCAGGACTGAAGGGCCCCAGGGAACTGGCTGCCCTTGGGTAACCAGGACTATAGAGGAAAAAGAAACCAGCCTATGGCTGGATACTGATGCAAGCCTCTAAGTCCTTCTTTTCAATCCTGGATTTCCTTCTCATCACCAAACCTTAGTGAAAGGAGTCACTGGAGATGGAATAATTCACTATTTTTCACAATCACTAAGCTGTAACTTGGATGGTCTTCTTTTTATACATTCATTTTTGATTATGCCTGAAAGCCAGTTCCCCTCTTAGGGAGAGATGTTTTATCATGTTTAAATACTATAATATATATGCACCCATGTTAAGTATGCTGTCTTTCCCTTTTAGAGACAGAAATAAATCCTGAAGTATGGGCAATTAAAAGTAAAGTTGGTAGGGCAATAAGACCTGCTCCAATACAGATACATCTCAGAGATTCTACTATTTTTCCTCAGCAGAGACTACCCTTTAAGTCCTGAAAATAAAAGAGCATTGCTACCTGTAATTAATAATCTAAGGACACAAGGTTTATTTCAGCCCTTTAATAGTCCATGAATACTCCAATTTTGGGAATTAAGAAACCTATGAGGAGTGGAGGTTGGTACAGGACCTTAGATTCATAAATGAGGAAATAGTGACAATTCATCCAGTGGTAGCCAATCCATACACTCTCCTTTCTCAGATCCCAGAAGAAGCCAATTGGTTTTCAGTGTTAGATTTAAGAGATGCCTTCTTTTGTGTTTCTTTACTTGCATATTCACAGTTCATTTTTTCCTTTGAAACTCCACAAGACCAAGCATCTCAACTAACATGGACTGTGTTGCCCCAAGGGTTCAGGGTTAGCTGGCACCTTTTTGGAAAAGTGCTCTCCCATGACTTGGCATGATTTTAGTTTTCCCAGGTCACAGTCTTACAATATGTAGATGATATATTGTTACATACCCCCTCTGAAGAGCTTTGAAGCAAAGGCACTTGTGCTCTGCTAAATTTTCTAGCAGATAGAGATTATAAGGTTTCTAAATCTAAGGCACAACTTTGTAGTCTTGAGATAAAATATTTAGGCCTCATCATATGCAAAGGGACCTGAATGCTAGGAAAAGGTAGAATTTATGTTTATGTTTCTCAAAGCCCAAGACTCTAAAACACTTAAGGGGATTCTTAGAGATTATAGACTTTTGCAGTCTTTGGGTACCAGGATATGGTGAGATTGCTTGACCCCTCTATCAACTTACAAAAGAGACTCAAAAGGCATATACTCATATTTTATGCTGGGAACTTGATTCCCAGACTGCATTCTGGAAGCTTAAACAAGCACTTCTGAATGCCCCAGTCCTGAGCTTACCCATGGGATACCATTTCAATTTATACATAGATTAGAGGTGAGGCATGGCTTGGGAGAGTTTATGCAAGATCAAGGACCTTCTCAACAGCTTATAGGATATCTGAGCCATGAATTAGACTGGGTAGCAAAAGGATGGCCTGCTTGCCTTAGAGCAGTGGCAGCTGTAATTGTCTTAGTACCAGAGGTACCCAAGCTGACTTTAGGCAAAGATCTCATCATATATACACCTCACAATGTGGCAGGACTTCTTTCTTCCAAAGGGAGTCTATTGTTGTCAGAAAACTTCTTAGATATCGGGTGCTACATCTAGAAGTCTATTCAAATAAAGACATGTTACTCCTTGAACCCTGCCACTTTTTTGCTGGAGGAGGAAGAAATTAAGGGTGACAGATTTGACTGTGCGTAGGTAATTCTCCATACATATGCAGCCAGGGAAGACTTATTAGATACCCCTTTTTGTGACCCTGATTTGATCCACTTTTGTGATGGCAGCTCCTTCATGGAAGATAGAATTAGAAAGGCAGGGTATGCAGTGGTAACTTTATATCAGACTCCTGAAAGTTTCTCACTTATACCTGGAATTAGTGCTCAGCTACCAGAACTCATAGTCCTGACCAGGACCCTACAGCTCAGCAAAGGACAAAAGGTCAATATTTATCCTGATTCTAGATATACTTTTCTAGTATTACATGCCCATGCAGCCATATGCAAAGAAAGAAATTACCTAACAGCCAATGGATCTCCCATAAAGCATCATAAGGAGATAGATGACCTTTGATTATCTGTCTATATGCCTCCAAAGTGACAGTAATTCACTATAAAGGACACAAAAAGTGGTGATGAAGCATCTCAAGGTAATCAGCTGGCTGTTGCAACATTTATAAAGGCTGCCCAAGGGCCCCCACTTCAGGCTCCTCTGGTCTGGGAAGGCTCCATTGATCATACTTGGCCTAAATAGTCTGAAAATGAATGGGTTCTCTCCCATGAATGGCAATTCCTGCCATCAGGATGGTTACAATCACATAAGGGTAAATTGTTGCTTCCTGGTGCTAGTAAATGGAAAATTATTAAATGTTTACACCAAACATTTCATTTGGGAAGAGACAAGACCCAATAAATGGCCTCAAAGTTATTCACAGGAGAAAGACTTTCTCAGACAATACAACAGATAATTAAACACGTGAGCTCTTTCAAAAACCAATCATCTTAACCGAAACATATTTCTTCTAGGTATACAGAGACATGGTACATATCCTGGAGAAGACCAGCAACTTGATTTTATTCCTATGCCAAAAAGTAAGTGACTTCAATACTTATTGATCGGGGTTGATACTTTAACAAACTGTGTTGAAGCCTTTCCTGTAGAACAGTAAAAGCAAAAGAGGTAATAGAAGTCTTGGTCTCAGAAATCATCCCTAGATTTGGACTTCTTAAGAGCTTACAAAGTAATAATGGACTTTCTTTTAAAGCAACAGTCACACAAAATGTCTCTCAGGCATTGGATATTCTCTATCATCTACACTGTGCATGGAGGCCTCAGTTCTCAGGAAAGATAGAAAAGGTAAAAGAGACTCAAAAAAGATGTCTTCATAAATTGGCTCAGCAAGCAACCTTCAGTGGCCTCACTTATTACTTTAGCTCTTATCAAAATAGAGAAAAAACACCTCAAATTCTAAGCCTCAGTCTGTTTGAAATGCTTTATGGACACCCTTTTCTTACTAAGGACTTCCATTTCTGTAGAGAAACAGATGTCTTATTAAAAGAGGTTACCTCACTGACTAAATTCCAACAAACATTTTAAGAGCAGACAGAATCCCAGCCTAAAGAAAACAGAAGTCCTATATTCCATCCTGGAGATTTAGTATTGGTAAATTCCTCTCCCTCATCATCTCCTTCCCTAGGACCAGCTTGGGAAGGACCATACACTGTGATCTTGTCAACTCCTTCTGCTGTCAAGACAACAGGCCCTGGATACCTCACACCAGACTCAATACTTGAAAACCAGAGGCTGTAATTGAAGGTAAACAACTGTCTACATATTTCTGTGAGTCCATAGAAGCCATAAGATTCCTGATCAAGAAAAAAAAAAGTCTTCAGATAAGTATTGCTACTATTAGCCTTTTTATTATTCACTTTACCACTTAAAGGAGAGTGCAGTTCCTTTCTAAGGTGGGCACAGGAATATGCAGAATCATTACAACAGACTTCCTGCTGCATGTGTGGCCTACACACTTGTCCAGTACATCAGGACTTCCTTGGTGGTTATGTCCACTTCAAGGAAGTGATTAAAATAAATTAAAGAACTATATTAATGAGATACAAGAAAGTTCAATAACTCAAAGCTTAGCCCATCATTACAAAGTAATAGAATGATCTATAAATAATACACTTAATGATCCAGGATACAATTGAACCTTTTCCAACAAGGCCACAGAAGCCTCTCTAGAAGCAGTAGTAAGAACCTTATTAAAATAAAGTAGAGTCCTATCTTGGAGGCCAACAACCATAGATATAAAGATGGCTGTTTTCAAATATGGGGTGGATATCTATGGTTAACCCCCATTATAGGATATCTCAGTGGAAAGGCCCCCTTATGTTGAGAACAGAGGAATCACTCCTATTCTAATTGGCCTAACTCCATTAAGTACTTGGGATAGACACCCCTTGAACAATGTATACACACAACAACTTTACAGGCTAATGACTGGTTTGCAACAGACTGGCTTAATCATATTGGGATTAGATAGGGGAGCCCCCAGTGGCACTCATTGGTCTTGTGAGACCAATTTGTGGCCCTGGCTACTCCCTGGATGGATAGGAAGATGTGCATTAGAATTCACATGGTTACAAGACAGGAGTGTCAAAAGAATCAACAAATCTGCAAAGCTACCCTGCCTACAAACATTGATAGTCCATAAGCATGTTTCACTGGTATGATCATTTGGCCTCTATCTTTATTCCTTCCCTAGGATTAGAAGATGTCATGGGACATATTGAGGCCTTAACTAACAATACAGTGCATGCCCTAATTGTCACTGCTGTTGGACTCTATTTGCTAAGTGAAGAAGTAAAATTAATGAGACAGGCTGTTCTCCAAAACAGATGGCTCTAGACATTTTAACAGCAACACAGGGTAGTACTTGTGCAATTGTAAAAAACTGAATGCTGTGTGTATATTCCTGATCATTTGCTAATACCTCAATAGCCATTCAAGACATTAGATGACAAATTAATGACATGTCAAATTGTAAAACAACCTGGACCTTATCCTTTTCCTCCTTATGGGGAAACTCCTCATGGTGAAAAATCTTTGTTAACTACACTCATAATTCCTAACTCCTGAAAATCTTTGACTAACTCATAATTATCCTGTTGATTATATTATTTGGGCCATTTATCCTTAGTTGTTTCTTTCACTTTGTCTCCTCCAAACTTAAAACTGTACAGTCACCCAAGATGAACTGCCTGGTGTCTATCAAGGGCCATTAGATAGACACTGCAGAATATCTCTGACTGCCGATCAACAACTACACCCTTTTTCACACTGAAGAAACCAGAACTGTCATCACCGCTTGCTCCTCCATGGCCATTCAGGATACTTCTTCAGAAGTTGAAATATTATAGGCAGCTGAGCTATTTAGAAATATTATAGGCAGTCAGACAGGGCTAGGCCCTCAAAGGATCCAGCACAGAGGACTGGATGTCTGATGGCCTTGGAAGAGACACACATCTCTTGCTGTCAACCAGATCTTGGGACAGAAGGAAAAAAAAAAAAAAAGTAATCACACCTGTAAGTATAATCCTTAGGGATTAAATATGGATCATTTTGAGAAGCCAGATGTCAGCATCCCAATCCCCTATAGGAAGAGTTACTGATCCATAAAAAATGCTCGCTTCCCCAATTGTCCCTGATTTGGTCAGTTTTACCTGAATAATTAAATTTACTGGTTGACTTTAGCTATGTCCCACCTCATGCCCTTTTGCCTTGTGAGTTTCCAGTTTTCCCCAAAAAGACAAAGTCCCTGGCAACCCACTTGGGTTTCTTTCTGTCTTTCTCTCAGACAGAGCCTCTCTTTCTGTCAATAAATATTTCTGCTCTTAATCGCCATTGTTCCTAAAATTCATTCTTCAGTTTTAGAGAACATGAACTTCTCCAGACATATAGTAGGTTGAGAGTTTTGTTCCACTATATTACTTTGACACAAGCCTCAACTAGCCACAGTGAGATTTTGTAGTCATGGTATGGGCCATTTGTAAGATCCCCAACATTGAAAGTTTTCCAAACTGAAGCTTATGATTTGTTTATGCTTAATATAACTTTTAGTCTAAGTTGCTTTTAGGAAGAGACATGTTTTATCATTACTCTGGTAAGGGAGTCAGTTTGGCCCTGCAGTGTGTCCAATGATGAGAGCATTGGACTCTCATCAAATCTTGGTCAACTGTATAATAAAGGGAAGGACTTCTCATTTTCTATTCTAAACCATAGCTAGAAAAATAACAGGGCTGAAATTAAAGCAAAGACTGGGCTAAGAAGCCTGAAAGGACACGAAAAGTAAGGACAAAAATGTGTGGAGGCATAGAGCAATCTTGTGAATGCTATCCTCAGATTTTGGACTTGTGTGAACTGGTGGGTATGCAGAATGAGCAGAGCAAGGCTTTGAGAGTAGCTTCTCTTCAGTGAGTGCTTCAGAGAAGCTGTCTGATCCAAGTACATTCTCAAACATTTGTCTGGATAGGCTCTAATAACTGTGGAATGATGGATTTAAAGCTGAATTTCTGAAACTTATAGAGGTAGCTATTATGCAACTGGATTATGTGTGTGTGCAGGGTTGTCTACAGGTATGACCAGTCCTTTAACTCACTTTTATGGAACTGGTTACCAGCTATTTCACTAGCTTTTGTAGAGCTTTGCAGACTATAGGTTGTATAGCTCGGCCAGTTTAATAATTACTGCTACAAAAGCAGCCCCATTTTCATTCCCAACAATCAAAGTTAGGCCTTGTATGGGGATGATTTCTTAAAGTATGACACTACAAATTTTGTTATCTTCTTTATGTGGATAGGATATGTCTTGGCCATCCTGAGTAGGTGAATAGAAGCACCAGTTGATATCTGTAGCCTTAGTAAGTCTTTATTGTTTTTAAGGGGTGATATTAACACAAGTTTTTCCTCATCTATTAATTTAGCTTTTGAAATGTACTGTCACTTGAAAATAAAATTAATGATTGAACTCTATTTTTGCCTGTTTTTAGAGGAAGACTCCTTGGCCAAGCTCTTGCTCTGCTTAGGGTGGCCATAGTTCAAGGATAGTTCTCCTTCTAATGGAGGAGAAGTGAGAATTGCTGCACTGCAAAGTCATCCAATGGAGCCATTGAAGCTGAAGCAGAGACTGCTCTACAACTGAACTTGTCTTCTTCCCAATCTCATCTGCTGTACTCTACATGTGTGTTAATCTCAGGAGATCTCACCAATAAATAATTGGCATACACATGTCCATCTCAGAATCTGGTTCCTAGGAAATTCAAGCAATAGTAAATTTTTCCAGGAAACATCTAAAAGCTGAAATTCTAGCACTGGATTATTATTGAGAGTATTGGGTGGCAGAATGTCCACAGTGATGATCAATATGGCATGCATAGACATGGCACAAGGATCTATGCCATTGGTAATATTTTACTGCTGCTGTCAATTGCTAGAAACTGCTCCAAAACTGCCTCACCGCCTCAGTACCCATTTTCTTGGCACTCAAGAGCTCACTGCCAAAGGTTCTCAAATGCTCCTTGTTCAGAAAGAAAGGGAGCTTGCTCCACAGAGAATGATAGGGCATTAGCTGTGTTTAATACCTGATAGAGATCTCATGAAAGCAAACACCAAAGAAAACCTCTCCAATAGGCTAAAGGATTGTGACTATCTTGAGTACTGGTTGGCTTATAAAGTTTGACGCCTAGGACGTTGTGACTAAATGTGTTTATCTGTTAGGCCTCCTTGTTTTAAGAAGGGCCCATAAGCCTTGGTCATCCAGAAGAGATGTCAGTTTTGCTTCCCTCATTTTTGACTTTTAACAAAGAACCATAGGTCTTGAGGCTCTAAACTGTTCACCTTTTCTCCAATGAATCAGACTTGATTGATGGGAGCTACTCTGCCCAAGGCAGTCCATGTACTTTCCCTGCTGGGAAGGCCACAGATTGTGACTGATTGAGATGGGCTACAGATGGCAGCTCCTTTGCTTAGAGGAGGGTACAGTCTAGATATTATTTGGGACTAGCCAACAGAGGCTTCCACCTGAGATACCATCTCTGTGAGGTTATAATTTTTGCCTTCCCTGCATCTGTCAGCCTCATTCTACTGAAGGCACTGCTTCTGCAAATCTCTTACTAAGGAATCCATGGATGAGGCTGTGTCTCTCAGGAATCTGACAGAAGGCCTGATTAGTTCTGCTTTTTGCTTAAGTATGGAGAAACTAGGTGAAGATTTCAAGTGTGCTTAAAAATTATTCTGCTGTTGTTGCATGAGAATACTGCATTAACACAATAGGCCCATTTTGTTAATCAGGTTGTAGGGGAAGGGGGACATAGAAAAAATATGGGACAAAACACTGATGGCCAACAGTGTAAAATCTTCACTTGCTTATCTGTGGTTGACAATTGTAGGATCATCCCTTGCTTATCATATGTTATGTACTTGTAGAAAATGTATGCCAGGGCTGGGGACTTAGCTCAGTGGTTTAAGTGCCTGCCTGGCAAGTGCAAGGTCATGCGTTTGATCCCTGGTACAAAAAAAAAAAATGTATGTTATTCTAACTTTTTGAAAGTATTAGTTGCATTTACAGTGTGTTGACTTATTCCCACAGAAACAAAGGCCAAGACCCTGACTAATCTAGACCACTGATCAGTGAAACAGTTATTTTTGGAAACAACCTTAACCTGTAAGCACGAAGTACACCTTATAGTCATGTGGATGATCCTGTCCTGCAACACCACTCTGTGCTAAGTCAGCTTCCCTTCTGTTTTCTCTGTTTTTGTCACTTTTTGCTCTTTATATGTAACCTTTGCTTCCTACTATACCAGCCTTCACGCCCACCCCCCATTTTCTGCTAAAAGCGCTATGTCCCTATCCTTCCTCAGATTGAGGTCAAGTACCTGTTGAGAGATGGAGGGTCACTCAGAGACTCCCCACCAGACACAACATTTTTTTAAAATAAGATAAAACAGAATAAATCCAATCAAAACAATGCAGTATAAGGGACACAGGCCTAAAACATTACAGAATCCACAATAGTTACCATAATGCCTTTTGATGTCTTCAAAATAACTGCAGATAACTTCAGACATAGTAAATATCAAACAGAACAGAATAAATTAGAAACAATAAAAACAAGACAATGAGTGCAGTGAAGGACTTCAAAAATAAGCCAATAGTAAATCCAAAATTGCTACCATAATATATTTTGCTGTCTTTGAAATAGCTGCTCCAGCCATTGGATTTGACATAATCAAATAAATCAAAAGACAATAAAACCTAACCCAACAAAACAATGGAAATGATATAGGACTTCCTAAAGAAGACCATAGGGATCAACAGTGGCTGCAACTCTAAGAAGGAGATCCCCTCTACATGTCACACTGTGTGCCAGTATCCTCTGAACCCATAATCAGACCTCTGGCCCTAGACCTGCAATGTTAGTGAAACACCAAAGCACCACAGACATCCAACTGCATTTCACCTCCATGTCTATCATCACAGCCTGTGTTTCTCTGAATAAGATGGTTGCTTATGGTAGGGTTTGGGGGTATGGGATATATGCTACTTCTTGTTTACCAGCCCATGTCCCAGAAGGGGCTGGGGTCTGGCTGTTCCAGTCCAGCAGGTTTCCATGCATGGTGCTGCTTCCCAGACTGGGTTTGCTTGCTCACAACAGTTTGTTTAAATACACTCTAAATTTTTCTATGTGTTTGATATGCTCTTTTTTCTTGAAATATTGAGATATGTTAAGACAATTTCTACATTTTCCAGAAAGAAAATTTAAAACTTCTCTCTTCTATATTTGCTTATATTATAAAAGATATTAATGATCTCTAAATTGTCAGTCAACATTATTCAGATGATTTTCCTTCATAATAAGTCAAAAGCTCTGGAACACTTGAACTAAAGCGCCTCTTTAACTCAGTTGTTTTATGTTAATCTCATTTTCTCTTTTTTAATCGAAGTACCTTCTTAAAATAGTTTCATGCAATCAATATGTTTGATTGTTTTACATACACCTTGCTTTCTTAGATCTTCTTATTTCTTTTATTTCAGAATTTTGGTTTGAGAATTCCACATTTGCGCCTAAGGTAATTTTGAGGTATTCCAATTTTCCCAGTGCAGTGACACTGAACTGAAATGCTCTCCAATCTCTTAGAAAAGAAAAACAGGGAACTTTATCTATTATCCTACCCAAGACCTGCAGGGTTTTAACCCTACAAACACATGAACTATGACAGCTTATGTAAAACTAGATCGAATGTTGGAATGGGATATATTGGGTCTATCTCTCAAATTCATGGAAAATGTCCTTGAAATCATTTATTTTCTCCTCATTCCTTTTGAATCTATTCCTTATCTTTAGAGCTCTCCTTAGGGCACACAGCTCACCATTATGAAAGTGCAGTTCATTACTGTAAGTGCCTTGGATTCTACAGATGTCTGGGTAGATCCAGCCTCTATATTGATGTCTGCCCCCTCCCATCAGGGAGTTTAGTTCTGAAAAATCATGCTTATCCCTTCTGCTCTGACCAACACAGAGAGACTTACAGGGAATAACATCATGAAATTAGGCAAGATGTCTCTCATCAGTGCATATTCTAATTTTTTAACTTTTATTTTTTATTACCTCGTGTACAGCGCAAAATGATTACATCATGTGGGAAAATAGTGCACACATGTTACAATTCTTAAATATTTTTTCATCCCCTTTCCATTCTCCTCCTTATCCCACATTTCATCTTGTTTCTGTTCTGAATTTAAAAACTCTATCTTCTGATTTTCACACTATTTTATTATTTTTAATATTTTGTCTCACTATGCAGGGTTTCACTATGCAGTTCAGGCTGGACTTGAACTCACTTTGTAGCCTAGGATGGCCTCGAATTTGCAGTGATACTCCTGGCTCAGCCTCCTGAGTGCTGGGATTACAGGCATGAGCTACCACCCACAACTCCATTACTCTTTAAGTTTGATTTATAAGACAAACTATGAGATCTTTAAGCTTGTGTGACTGATTCATTTCACTTAACATTACGATTTCAAGGTACATCATTTTTCCCATAGATAACTCAAGTTTATCTTTCATGATAGTGTACTACTCTACTGTGTACAAATATCACATTTTCTTTATGCCTTCATCCTTTTGATGAACATATAGGCCACTTCCAAGATCTAACCATTATGAATTCTGCTGCTATGAATTTGGGTATGCATGCATCACTGTAATCCAATGTTTTTGACTCTTTCAGGAAAATACCTAGAAGAAGAATAGCTTGGTCTGGTCACATGGGCATGTTCTTAATGTTTTAATTGTGCTTCAAATAGCTTAAAACTGCAATTCAGAGATGAGAATTTGTAGCAGCATTGACTTAAATTTCAAAAGTCACTGGAATATTTATACTTCACTTGAAGGAATTATAGGGGTTAAGAAACAATTCCAAAATCCAAGCTGTATTATGATACAAGTTTTATGCTTTGTCTGACTCAAGTGCAGGCTAGACACCTCATTGAGATGACTGTTGTCATTTTTGCAAACAATGAGAAAATCCATCATCTTTTAATCAATTTCATTTTTATGAGTATTATTCCTAGTGTTACAGTTTTCTTTGTTTTCAAATTTTGTAATACAAATAGCGATACAAAATTTAAAACTAGACTATATAATAAAAAAGTTTTTTTTTTTTACTGTGGGTTTCTTTCTGCTCTCTGCTGGAAGACTGGGAGGTAGAGGTCCTGAGGTCTGGTTGGCTGCCCTGACAGAAGAGTCTGAGCACACTCAAATGCCCCATTCCTCGACACACCGAGTAGAGCATGCCTGCCAGGACCGCCCCGCTTGCAGCCCGCCCCACAGTGCATCTTCGCCTTCCCTAAGCCTACTTCCACCCTTCCTGAAGCTCAATCCCACCCTTCCTCTGAGCTCACTTCCGCCCTTCCTCTTCAGTCTATATATACTCCTGTACTTTCTTAATAAAATCGGATCTGCGCCATCAGCCTGATCTCCGGAGTCATCTCTCCATCGCCCCTTGCCAGTCCCCTGCAGCCCCAAAAAGGCTGCAAAAGACAAGCATACAAGTTTTTTATTAAACTTTTAAATGATATTTTATTTGCATTTAGGTGTACATGTTTACATATGACAATGTAATAATCATCATATATACATTTGTTGGTGACTTTTTATTTTAATTTTACAATATATCAAAGACAATTCTATATTTGGTTGTATAGATTTCCACTGTCATTTTATTGCCTGTATCTAACAGAAATCCTACTAAAATTGACATTGTGATGCATATATTGTGACATTTAAGTAATTTCCAATTTTTCCCATTAAAAGAAAAAGTCAATGAACCTCTTGTATAGATATGTTATTGCAAGCATTTGTTTCCTAAATGATAACATTGCCTTTCAGTAGGTACATGTATTTGTTCTATATAATGTGCACAAACACTGATATTCTCCAATAAACACCTTTTATTTTAAAACTTAGTTGAATGCAAATAAAACCATGTGCACCAAAAGAAAGCCAAAGCATCTACTAAAAATCTATCATTTCTCAAAAACAGAGCTGTTATTTTTTCTTTTTTTCTTTTAAAAAGAAAAAAGAAGTCAGAAAGGAAAAAAAGAAAAGCAAAAGAGATAAACAACAACAACAAACCCAAAACAATAACAACATAGGTTTTCAAAACAGAATAAAAGAAATTTAACAATGGTTGTTATATTGCATATTGTTATCTTTTTTCAAAGAAAGAAAGAAAGAAAGAGAAAGAAAGAAAGAAAGAAAGAAAGAAAGAAAATATTTAAAAAATAGAAAAACAGAAAAAAATAGAATATAGAATTTTAAAAAATTAACATCGTAAAATCACTAGTTGATACATTACATATTGTCATCTCAAAAATAGTTGTTAAAGTTACAAAATGAAAGCATAAAAAGTGGCATAAAAACACTGCATAACACAAGCATAAAAACATTGACAGTGCAAATACTTCTGTTCAATGATCCAACAGAAATTCAGTAATATGGTCATCTATCTCACACATTATACATACTGTTATACCCTTTAGAGCACTTTCCTTCCCTTTCACTTTTACAATATCTATTATACTTTTTGAATATCATTATTCTGTCAGTTTTTATTATTTTTTACACTATAGAGACTATGTGATATTTACTAATGTGAGTCTTATTTATTTCACTAATGAGGATATTCTCAAGTTGCCTCCATTTACCTATAAAGGCCTCAAGATCATCCTTTTTTACAACTGAGTAGTATTCTATTGTATAAAAATGCCACATTTATTTCATCTACTCTACAGTTGATGGGCATTTTGGTTGTTTCCAAGATTTAGCTATCACAAATTGTGCTGCTATGAACATGGGTGCACATATATGTCTGTGATATGATCTTTTCAGTTTTTCTGGGAAAATATCCAGGAGGGGAATAGCTGGATTGAATGGAACCTCCAATCCTAGTTTTTTGAGGAATCTGCATACTGATTTTCATAGTGGTTGCACCACTCTGCACTTCCACCAACAATGGAGAAGTGTTCCTTTTTCCATGCATCCTCGCCAACTTTTGTTATCAGTTGTTCTCTTTATGGCTGCCATTCTTTCTGGGGTGAGATGAAATCTCAATGCTGTTTTAATTTGCATTTTTCAAATGACCAGTGATGGTGAACATTTCTTCATGTATTTATTTGCCATTTGTATATCTTCATCTGAGAACTGTGTGCTCATCTTTGATGCCCATTTTTGAAGAGGGTCTTTGAATTTTGGTGGTTTGATGTTTTTCAATTCTTTATATGTTGTGGACATAATTTCTTTGTCTGAGGGATTGTTGGCTAAAATTCTTTCCAATTCTTTGGGTTTTCTTTTCAATTTGTTGGTGATTTCTTTTGAAGTGCAAAAACTTTTTAGTAATATGAGGTCCCAATTGTTGATTCTTTGAAGTATTTCTCATGTGGTTTGCGTTTTATTCACGAATTATCTCTCTACCCCTTCATCTCCAAGATTTCTACCTACCTTGTCCTCCAGTAGATTTAGTGTTTTTGTTTTAATATTTAGATCCTTAATCTATTTTGACTTTATTAGTGTATGGTAATAGGCATGGGTCTATTTTCAGTCTTTGGCATATGGAAAACCAATTTTTCCAACACCATTTATTAAAGAGGCTATCTTTTTTCCAGTGAATATGTTTAACCCCTTCTTCAAATATAAAGTGGCTGAGTGTCTTTGTAGTAGTGTTTATATCTTCTAATCTTTCCATTGATCTTCAAGTCCATTTCTTTGCCAGTACCATGCTGATTTTATTACTGTGGATTTGTAGTATAGTTTCAAGTCAGGAATTGAGATGCCTCCTGTCTTGTCTGTGTTGCCCAGAATTATCTTTGCTATTCTAGGTTTCTTTGTTTCCAGATGAATTTTAGGAATATTTTTCTCTAGATCTGTAAGGCATGTTAATGGTATTTTGATTGGGATTGCATTGAATCTTTTTACCAGTTTTGGGAGTATGGCCATTTTCATAATGTTGGCTCAGATTAACCAAGAGCAAGGAATATCCTTCCATTTTCTAATATCTTCTTCAGTGTCCTTTTTTAGAGTGGTATAATTTTCAGCATATAGATTTTTAACATTCTCAGTTAGGTTGATTCCTAAGTATGTGATTGTTTTAGATGCTATTGACAAAGGTGGTATTTCAAAAATTTCTCTCTTAGTGAGTTTTTTGTTTGGGTACAGGAATGCTATTGACTTTTGAGCATTGACTTTCTATCCAGCTACAGTAATAAATTCATTTTTTTAACCTCTGGTAGTCTTTTAATGGGGTTTTTGGGGTCTTCTATGTAGAGTATCATGTTATCTGCAAATAATGATTATTTAACTTCTACTTTTCCTATTTTTATTTCTTTTATTTCTCCATCTTGTCTGATTGCTCTGGCTAATATTTCTAGAACTAATTTGAATAGAAGTGGTGATTTTAAGAGTAAAATTTGTTCTTTAGAGTTGATGCAAGTGACTGAGAAGCATCAAGGAGAGCCAATAATGGTCTAAAGAGACTTTCACTGCTTTCCATATCTTTAATTCTTTTCTGCAAACTATTTATGCCTGCTGCCATTTCCTCAGCTTTCTTCTCAAAATTTTCTTCAAGATATTCCTTTTGCAACTAGAAGAAATGAGTGAAAAATGAGAAGTACACACAATTTTTACAATTTTTCCATTTTAAGTTATAGTTTTTAAAAAATCTTTAAAAACTGTATTTATATTACCACTAAAAGTTTTTGCAATGACAAGAGAATAATTTAACTTGCAACCAAAAATACTATTTGAATTAGATAAGCTACGGGTAGGAAAAAAGCATTGTTTTACTATACTAATATTATTCACTATTTCTGCTATGCTGTGGTATGAGAATGAATTTTTCATGTAATTGCCAAAGAAATAACAACAAAATGTCTCATTGTTTTGAATGCACAGATTGTTCATTTCTCTTTGGAAGTATGGTCTCCACATGATGATAATAATGGAAAGTTGTCTGCTCATCTAAAATCTGTTCTACAGTTTCCAGATAGCTAAGAGCAGAATTGCTTTAGCGCCATATGCTAAACCCACCTGGCAGTCCACATGTGGTATTATGGCTTAGATTTGAAATGATTTTCAAAACCCTCATGAGTATGGAAAAAGAATGGATCAACAGAATGCAGTGCTCATCAGGGCATTTATCCATTGAGGATTTCAGTAAGTGGATTGCTATTAGTCTGTTGGGATTGGTTGGAGGTGGGTCACTGGAGGAATGTCCAGGATGGGAGTATTCTTCTCTCCAACTGCTCCCCACAATCTCAATTTCCTGACAACCATTGTCTGAGTACTCTTTCCTCTGCCAAGTCCCTGTACCATGCTTTGTTTGCTTTGGAGTCTGTCTATGAGGGAATGTTGCAGATTTTGTCCCAGTTACAAGAAAGTAAGCAGGACACCCAGACACAAGTGTATTGGGTTTATAAGGTATCATTTCCTTGTGCTTATACGTGTGCGTATTCCTGATATTTTTATGTCAGTATAGTTTCAATTTGGTGACAGTAGGACTCCTGATAGTATGGGTTTTGTTAATGCAGACCAATTGCTGCTGACATCAAAAACTGGCTAAAAATTCTGTTTATTCAGAATCTGGTTAATAAGGCCTTGTGAAATCATTTTATGAACTCCCAAATGCAAATGCTTTTCATAATCTCCATGGAAATATAGGAGTGATGATAACCTGAATTTTCAGAGTTTGTACATGAAGCAAAATTCAAAGGGACCACCTTTAAAACCAACCACAGGGGTCCAGTTTCAATGCATTTCCAGCAACAAATTACTATGGTGCCCCTTTCCATGATCTGGCCATGACCTTCACCATCCTAATAAAACACAAAGGACACTGGGAAATACTGACAAGGGGCACACTCACCTTCAGTTTATGAGCCAATATGTTTTGCTGCTCTCTCAGGATGTTTTCTCTCTCCAACTTCAACTTCTTTTTAAATTTTTCTTTATTTTCCCTGATAGTCCTCTCTAGATCTGCTAACTTCTTCTCTTCTTCCTGTACCTTCTGTCTTAAAAGTTCTTGTTCCTTCTCAGCTGCCTTCCTTCTGGCCATCTCAGCTGCACCAGGAAATATTCAGAGTGAAGAAACAAAGAATTGAAAACTAGCATCTTCCTTCCCGAGCTCAGAATGAAATCAAATCTGAAAAGAAATCTCAGAATTCATGTAAGTCCACACCAACCACAGCACAGTAGAGAAGATGATGGGAAATGTCCTACTCCTCTGGATAAAACTCCCCAAATTCCCGCATGTTCTTTTCACTTTCACAGGACTGTGCATTTCACAGAGGAAAGATACTAACACTTATTGTTGGATCACTCAGAGTCTGGCAAGAATCTGCTCCCCCATGGGAGCTCAGTCTTATCCTCTTACCTGCCATAGCTCTCTGGCCATCAGTGAGAGCTTCATCTGACTGCAGGATGAATTCCTCTATTGCTGCCTGTAACTGCAGGAACCTATGGAAGACCTCCATTGCCTGTGGGTCCAAGAATTTTAAAACTTACCACTTTGACAATATTTCTGCAAAATAAATACATGCATGTCATTTTGCTTCATGACTAAATTCTACAGTGGCTCATCACAAAGGGGTCAAGCTCCTCAGTGTAATCTAAGACTGTCCATGTTTTCCCCTTCCCATCTCTGTCCCTTTAGTCTTGTCCTGGGTTCCTTCCAGCCATGTGCTCTAGATTCCAGTCATAATCATGTGCATTTGTAAAAAATACAACCTCTGATACTTTCATATACTTGTTTTCCAACTAGAAATGTTGGTTCTACACTGTGCTGCACTGTCCAGATCTTATTGGCTTTATCTCTATGAAAGTCATTTAATCTGTCACGGATTTTCAGTGCACTAGTGTAAAATGGCCACAATATAAGTATATATTACTTAAAGCTATTTGGAGAATTAGATTACAAGAGAAAAACTTATGACTAAATTTATCACCAGTATCAGTTAAATACATGGTAGTTGTACATTATGAGGTTCATTACCACCACCTATATCTCTTGTTTTTGCAGTTAATAGTGCACAGAATGTGCACATCTCTATTTAGTTGATGCTGTTTATCTTATTTTGATTATGCTGGAGAAGAAAACCTCTAACTATACCATGTAAATCCCTTGCACTAAGAACTCTAATTCCACTGTAAGTCATCTTCTTGGACAATAAAATGAAAAAATTTTTGCTTTTTCCTCCTTGCAGTCCTAAACTACTTAGTATATTCAGAAATGAAATTTTTAATTCTCAGGGATATATAGTAAATATGAACAATTAAAATGAAAACTGGTTTTCTGGGAGTAGCCCACTGCTCTAAAATATACCTGATGAGAAACTAGTTTGGATCCCCTGGGCATGGAGGGTACACATTTCATGTAATTCTCCTGTTTTCTTATTTCTCACACTGGTTCCGGAGCACTCTTGATATTGCTCTATAGACTTTCCCAAGATACTCTACACCTCACCTTGACTCCTTTCCTAGGCACTTGCCAATAGTCCTCTTCAACTTTTTTCCTTGCTTCCATATATAGCTGGTGCCCTCCAGGAGCAGAGAAAGTTCCTGCTGAAATGTCTTCCATTAATGCTTGTGAAAGTAGATTCAGTTTATCCTGGCAGTACTGATCAGATACATTCTCATTCTTCAGCAAGTAATCATCCTTCTTATTCTGTATAATTTTCTGCAAGGACAATGTACAGAGATAACACCAGAATAATGTCTCAGAGAGGAAATGATATCCCAGAGAACCTGGCAAAAAGGTCAACCTGTTTTTTTGTGACAGAATTTTTCTAGTTTAGTAAAATGTGTGATGAATGAAAAATCATACAGTTCAACTTATTCAAAACACTAAAAAATTCTGCCATGTCATCAGAAACTGAATCTTTTCGGACCTCATGATCCTTATCTGTGAAATGAAAGGACTCATTCCATAAGGTCTGGTGGTTTCTTAAGAGCTGTGTGTCCTCCAGTTGCATCTTCCATGCCACAAAACACAGCAATGAGCAATGCTCTGGAAGGACGAGCTTGTAAGAGAAACTTAAGTTTTCAACAAAGAGCAGGGGCATATTGAAAAAACAAGTTTATAATGAATGATCAAGGAGTGCTCTGGGCAGGCTTGCAGTTCACAGAAATGTTTACCAGGACATTTATTTTGATTATGTTTCAATTACCCAGAGAAATACTGCATAATGGGCCTGAGGTGTTTTTTTTTTGTTTTTTTTTTTTTTTTTTTAGTATTACCATAGAGTTTGAGAGACTTGATTGTCAATGACAACCCAAAATATTTACCTGGGAATGTGAAATAAAAATCAGTTCAGTAAAGTCACTTGTAGTCTATACACATCAGGAGGAGGATTAGGAAAAGCACTGAATAAAATACAGTACCACCAGCTGCTTCTGGAATTCCTGATCTTTATCCTTGAAGGAGCACTCCATGAAGACTGCGATGGCCTCCTTCTCACAGGCCGCGTGCTCGTCCAGCAGCTCCTGGAGCGAGTCTGTGGGGAGCCGCAGGCGCTGGGCCATCTGCTCGCTGTAGTGGTCGGCTGCCTTCTGCACGGCTGCTGCGTTCTCACGCTGGGCCAGAGTGGTCACTGCGTTCTCCAGGCAAGGCACCGCCCCACTGTTGATGGCCTTCACGTAGGTCTCCACCAGAGCCCCCACCCCTGAATGATCCAGGAATTGTAGGAGATAAATAAGAAAGTTATCATTCAATGTGTTCTAAGATGATTAGACTACCCTTCTAAAATCAGTATGCTTCTGTTTCTGTTTCTCTACCATATGTACAATTACCTCTTATTTTCATCCTCATTCTTTTCTGAATCCCTCATTTCCATTGTGCTCCAAGTCAAAGATCTTAAAAAATATTTAATATTTAGCTCTATCTACTATATTAAATAATATATAGAAAACAAAATTTCTAAATTAAAATTTTATAGAAAAAGAAAAAGGAAAAAAGAAGGAAAAATGGAAGAAATACTTTTGTAAATGAAGAGAGGAAGAGGTATTGAAAGGAGGGTATGAGGAATAGGAAAAAAGAATCAAGATGTGTCAGGTAAAGGTACAAGTTCCCTGTGAGAACATGAGGATTATGTATACCTCAAATGCATAAGGCAATTTAATTCATAAATAAAGAGGTCCCACAGACAAAAACCACCTGCATCCCGGAAAAAAAAAGAAAAGAAAAGAAAGAAAAATAGATTGCAGAAGTGACCAATGTGCTAAGTTACCTCAGAGTATATTTGCTCCTAATTCTGAAATGGTCAGTGGATCTTCAGGTAGTTAGACTCCAGTATTTATATTTAGGCTGCTTTTAACAGTTAAAGTCATTACCTATTCTTATTGCAATGAAGAATTCACATGTAGGACTTTCTCTGAGCAAATAGTCTGCATCTGTTTTCACACACAGTTAGTAATTTCATTACCAGTGCCACATTTTTTTTCAAATATGGAACCTGCACATACTTGTGAAACAGCATACAATTTTGAAGAGAAAGGAACCTATAAATCTCAATAAGTGAGTTCATTATAAATTATAAGCACTTCTTTATAGAGTGTTAATATATGTATACCATGGTAACAATAATTAAATAAAAGTAACATGCTCATTTTATAACCTGTTCAACATATATTAGTGTAACCATGGATATGTAAATAAGACTCACGATTCCCAGTGACCACAATTCCTTCTCTGAGGGTCTTGATTTTTGCATTAGTGAAGACATAAGAAGAGAAACTGTGTGTTTGTTCTTGGAATTTAGGATGCAGTTGATTTTCTGAGAGATTCTCCAGTTTGAGTAGGTCATCTTTGTTATTTGTTGACCAATGAAAGACAAAACACTTGTGCTCTGGAAAGAATTTCCTGATGCAATCTCTGGCAAGGTTGGATGTTTGTGCTTTGGGATTGTTGCCTAAGGAATGGGAAAAGAGAATAACATAGGATAGACTTGAGATGGGAAGATAAGATGTTTTCTTTTTCATCAAAATTGTGTCTTTACAGTGTTCTACACATACAGAGTACCTTTAATGTAAATATTTAATATTTTTTGCACATCAAAATTTGACTAATATTCCAAGACTGCTATATGCACCAAATATAGAATAATCTACTTGATGTTTATTGAATGAATAAAAGGTCAAATGTAATTTCTAGCTAACTCAATTCCTTCTTGAAATTGAATAGCAGAATCAAAATGAACAGAGAATTATAGGAGACAATGGAATGATACTTTAAATAAAAGCATTAGAATAATAAGAATGCTATCATGATTAAGAAAATCCATTTTGATGGTAAACATATTTCATTTAATATTCCAAAAATATAGAGATAGACAATAAAGTAGTAGTTTTTAGGAACAGAGGGGAAATGATGAGTTGTAGAAAACACAAAGCAGTGGATCTATAAGGTGTACAAGTCGAGAGATCTCATGTACAAAATGAGGCTAGAGTTAACAAAACTACTGTAAAGTACTTAATGAAATGAGTCAATTTTACCACAAATAACACCTATGCAAGATGATAAATGTGTTGTCTGCTATGTTATAGTAAGCACTGTCCTATCTATGTTTCCAATATGCTCATTCCTAAAATATACACCATAAAGTTTACTTTCTAATATTTCACACGATATTGGATTTTAAAATAATCTCAACCGGTCTAAAAAGTCTTTGTGATAAAGGATTATGTTTGATTGAACAGTTTTTTTTTCTTTCTGTTTGTCACTATTTCAGTGTTTTGAGAAAACAGCAGTAGAAAAATGAAAGAAAGAATGAGAAAATCAGGCCAGCTGGAGATGAACCAGGAGGCCACACACCCTCCTCTGAGAGCCAACCAGCACCTGGCAAGAGAGAAGAGCCACCCTCCTTCCTAAGCTTAAGCAACCAGCTGATTTGAAGGAACACAAGCTGAGGTACTAGCAGCTAAAATAAAGAAACAATTTAAAACTTGTATTGTTTGGCTGACTTTGCAGGCCTAGAGCCAGTAGTCTGGGCAACTGTTTAGAGGATAACAATATGCAATATGGTAACTACTGTGGCTTTCCTACTGTCTTGTTTGTGGAACCCAGTATTGTGCTTATTGTTTTGTTTTGTCTCATTTCATTGTTTTGTTTTATTCCCTTTAAAATAAGAAAAAAGAGTAAGTCTGAAATGATTATTTTTCACAAAATGTTTGGATAAACACTTATGTATATAATTTATAAATAAACTGTCAGATGCTAATATCTGAAATAATAGCGTGAATAAATATATTGGAGTTCATAGAAATGTGTGTTATCAATGTAAAGTAAAATGAATGTATGGTAGCAAAAATGTAACAGGCATAAAGGGACATGGAAATGCTTTCTTTGATTTACCTAGAACATACAGTTATTTTTGTATGGCCACTTTTCGGGAGTTACATATCACTATTAGGAAGTTTTATTCCTTCTTCAAAAGCATAATGTCTCACTGTGTGAAACAAGCACACACACAGAGAAAGAGAACTGACTGCACTGCAATGTCAAGTCTAACAGCTCTGCAAACAATTGTTCCAAATGGAGGAAACAGACATCCTAACTGGATATGCAAGGGACTGTTTTAGAAACTTGTAGCACTCTTTGGAATCTGAATGCTAAACTATGAATTCTGCAAATAATCGCTTGTTTTGAATAATTTCTTGTATTTAAAGGTCTATCAATTTTAACTAAATTAAAATGTCAATTTTTTACAGCATCTAACCGATACACCAGGCACTATTTCTAAAGACCTCCTGCCTGTTCCAAGTACCAAGGGAACCTTAGAAACAATGGAGAACGCCAGCACATTCACCCTCCAGAAACTCCCTGACCTGCACTTTGCTCTGGTACCTTTAATCAGCTTCAAGGCATTCTCCAGGTACTGATCCTCTGTGATAGGCTGACCTCCCAACTTCAGCTCCAGAGTGAAATCCCGTACAGTCCAGATAAAGCTGGGGAAGAAACTCATAAACTCTGTCGAATCTAGTACTCCATCAGAATTTGAGGACTTTGCCCTGATTAGTTCTGTGAGCTCTGTCCCATAACTAGGCTTCGTTAAAGAAAAGAATATTCGTACATATCATTCCTAGGTTTTCTTTATTAAAAGGCATATTAATATTCTCTTTTACCCTAAATCACTCATGATCCACCAAAATCAAATAAGCCATTGAGAAGAAAAACATAATGCAATATTATTTCCCCAAAACTTCCGGTGTCATCTGGTGGCTGAGGTCCTGAAAGGATACTAGAGCTGCTCCAGGGCCTGGTGGTTGATGGTGCCCATGCTGTTGTAGACGAAGGTGCTGCTCAGAAGCATGGCCAGCACGAAGATCCAGGAGTCATTCTTAGGGTCACCCTAGAAAGCACAGATATTTGGTGATCTACTCTTCAGAATTTCATGCTGACATTGATTCTATCAGTCTTTCATTCACAATTTCAATGCAAAAGAAAGAGACACAAATGCAAACAACAGCTCTGGCCATTACAATAATTTGATATTAAAAGAAGATTATAATCTTTACAAAATTCTACTTTCCACAAGTTAGGGAAAATAAGCAAACACATATATAAACGCTAGTACTGTGCCAGTGTTTATGTAGTGCAGTCAGTGATGGACATTAGCATGTCTTTATTCTACATATATTTCCTCACTGATACATCATATACAAGAAAAATATGTATTTTGGAGATGTTGGGTAACAAATGCAAATTTGTGATAGGAAGGAAAATACATTTTGTTTTTATTATTTTTTTAAAATAACTTTAAAAAGAAAAAAGAAAACTTGTGAGAAGAAACAAAGGGAAATGCCTCCTTATATTGGGGTGAAAATTTTTAAATTCGTTTATTTATTTATTTATTTATTTATGATATGACACCAAAAAGAATGGGTGACAAAGAAAAAAATTGGACAAGTGGGATAATATTCAACCAAATAGTTTCTGCCAGGAGAGGAATCATTCATGTGAAAAGCAAACTACAGGACGCCAGGAATTTTTTTGCAAAACACTATTTGTGAAGTGGTTAATTTTAAAGTATTTAAGGAATTTCTATGACTCAGCATCAAAAACAACTAAATAATCAAATAGAAAATTTGCAAGCAACTCCAATATACATTTCCTTAAAGAAAGCATATAAATAACAACTACACTTATGAAAAGTTGTTCATTGTCATTGATCATAAGCAAAATAGGAAACCAAAACAACAGGAGACATAAAATGACATCTATTCACATCACAGTTATCAAAAAGCAGAACAAAACAACTGCTGATGAGGACTGAAGAAAATCCTTATACCTATTGTTTGGAATGTAAATTAGTGTAGATATTACAGGAAATACTATCTAGCTTTCTTCAAATATTAAAAACAGAAGCATCGTATGATCCACCAATCTCATTCTAGGTATGGATCCCCAGGAAATGAGATCAGTGCCTGAAACAAAATGGGCACGTACATGTTTATTGCATTATTATTCGTAATAGGTGAGGTTTGAGAAAAACCATATTGTCTTTCAGTGAATGAGTCAATAACTATAACGTGTAATACATTTATCAATCATTTAAAGGAAAAGAATCCTACCTTTTACATCCACAAGGAAAAACCTTGAAGGTGTTATGCTCAGGGAAATAAGTCAGATGCAAAAAGGCAAATATGCATTATTTCATCAAGTGATAGAATAAAAAATAGCAAAAAAAAAAAAAGAAGTCAATCCATAGCAGTAGAGAAAACAATAGTTTTTTTTTTTTAAAGTCTAGAGGTTTTGAGAAATACAGAGACCATATACAAAAGAGATGAAGCTTCAGTTATGCAACATAAGGAATTTCTGGAGAGCTAAGGGATGGCTTAGTAACCATAGTTACCAACACAACATCTTATACTTGAATTTGACAAATTCAAGTATACATGGTATATGTTTATACTAAAAAAAGAAAAAAGGAAATAGTAATTATGTGAGGTCTGGATACTCTACTTGGTGGTCATTTCACAGTATATATCAAAATGACACTCAAAATATACACCCAAGTACACATTTTGTTGATCATATCACAATAAAATTGAAAAAAGCATATAACATTTCTCACTCCTTTTTGGACAGAAACTATTAGTATTTAAATTTATATACTATTCAAAAATACATCATAAAGGAAGGGAAAAATGGACAAATCATTACATTCATTGTTTGGAAGCTAAAATACCAAAATTCCATCTCAGAATGTTTACCATAGGAAAAAGAATATATGGAACCAGCACATTAAGAGACTTCTCACAGACTTCCAGAATGTTCTATGGATATTTAGGGAGATTCATCATAAGGAATCCCCAAATCCCGTTTCATTTGTAGGTTGCAAGTGGATCAGAGGACCTTCCTCAGCTACTGAGATGGAGCTGGCCTCTTACCGTCTTCCACTCCAGATACGCATATGCCTAACTACACATAGTGAAAGAGTGATGTGAGCACACATCACCTTCCACAACTGAAAAACTCATTGCACAACTCTGGACAGAGTTGGTAGAAAATATCCTGCATGTGTCAGCTCTCTTATGAGACAATTTTCCAGGGCCAAATTCCAGTGATTGATCATTGCCAATGGTAATGACTCAGCACTTTTTACCCAACAGAAAATATCTCAAAAGAGCAATTCCAATCACTTGTCCCTCTGCAAACTGACAGAAGCCAGGGACTTCACAGTGCAGCCTCTTTCTCTCTTTAACCTGCTTCTTTTCCTGTGACCATGTGGTCTCCAAAAGAGTACTGAAGACTCTGTGGGGACCAAGCTTTAATCCTCTTCACTAAATTCTGTACTGCTATCCCAGATACCAGAAATAACTTGTTCAGTGTCTTCCTTATACTGAAAGAAGTTATTCACACCAGTGTCCCGAAATGAGTATTTGACTTAAAATACCATGATACCAGATTGTATCTAGCAATGAGATTCAAGCCCAACAAAATTTGCTTCATTCACTGGTTTGGTGTCTTGTGTCTCATGAACAGATCATGGCAGTCAAATCTTGAAAACAAAAGAAGACAGACTAAAATAAAAAGGATCTGCCTGAGATTCTTTGCCTCACCTTTTCCATATCACCCAGGCCTTCAGTGTTTAGAAGGACCAGGGTGTGGCTTGGCTTGGTGGGATGGGGCACACACCACATCCAGATGCCCTTGGTTTCAGATTGCATCGTGGAGCCCAGAGGGAAACCTGAAGGGAAGAAGGAGAAACAACAAACAGTGAGCACAGCTCTACCAAGTAACAGAGGAAAGATAGGTCAAGCTTTGTTGGACTGTGAAACCTCAAGCAAAAAATAATAGTGCCTTCTTTATTTCCACAAGGATGTCTTATTTTTAAGTTATATTTTAGGGTGAGAGGTCATTAAATATAAGAATGATAACACTAAAGGGCTCAAGATAACCACAAACAGGAAATTAAGAATCTGAAAAAATGGAGACCTCTGGTGGCTACAACAATACTATTGGTAAAGTAGGATGAGACTCAGAGTCAGAGAGGAGCAAACTAGAGGGACTTGCGAAGAAAAAAAAAGAAGCAGAAAAAGAAAACTGGAATATATTTTGTATTAAAAGATGCTAAGGAGAAAACAATGAAGGACACAGCAGACTTGATAATCACAATGTGATGCAAAGTCTAAGGGGCACCTGAAAGATGACAATTATTGGAGGTTCTCTATATTGAGATGGGAGGATTATGTAGAAAAGTCACAATGTGGGGTATAAGGAAAACAATACAGAAGCCTAGAGATTGAGGAGATAAGAAAAGATGGAATAATGAGTTTAGAAGAATATATTATCATCTTCAATGACAATAAGAAAAGAAATGGACAAAAATGAGAGCAAAGTATTAGTTTGGTGGTCAGAATTAAAATGAGACTGTTGCTTCTTTGATAAGAGTTGGGTTCCACATTTCTATGCCTGACAAAAATAACTAAGAAGCTGAGATGTAACAGACATCAAGCAATGGGCCCCACTCCTGGACAACACTCACCACTGTTCCATCCTGCCAGGCGGTTCATCAAGTAGAATTTTCCAGTATGGCACAGTCCAGCAATGGCTACCACAACCACTAGATTAGAAATCCTGCAAAGAATCTGTAAAGCTTCCTGGTTCACTGACAGATGCTCATTAACATTTTTTATCAGACACTGGGGGGTCAGCATTTTAGGTCCAGATGCCATAGCAGCTTGCCAAGCTAGAATAATGAAAAGAAATCTGTAGCTATTTAGTGATAATGATTGCACAAGGATGTGACTACACCACTGTCACTGAAATATATACTTAAGTATTGCTAAAATCATATCTATAATCATATATACCATATTATATGACATATATATCTTATATATATATGAAAATATATTTATGCTATATGTTTTATGTATATGCATTGTGTATCATTTATGTAAGCAAACACCAAGACACCAAAATCTGGATAAAACAACATCTTCTGTGTACAATACTGCTGCAATTACTTCCCTGGCATAATAATACTCTGAGAAATATTGGTTATTTTATAAGTTCTTTGTTCAGTAACTTCCTATAGTACTTTAATGAACATTATGCTTGCAGTTAAACATTTCTTTCAAGTTACTAATGTATTCGGAGGTAGGGCTTTGGAAGTTGGTCGGATCATGAAGGAGGTGTTATTTCCATGAGTGTATTAATTTACTGGTAAGTTCATGGCTGAGTCTTGTTAGAAAGTGAGGCCTACCTAGAAAAGGTAGCTCCCTGTAGGCATGACATTGATGATTTACCTCCTACTCATTTATTTTCTGTTTTCAGCTCCTTGAGATGCTTAAGGGCAATGATATTTGTCCCTAGGAGGCAGCCAATCATGCAATAAACCCCCTGAAAATTAGAGCCCAAATCAAATGCCCTTTCTTTAAGTTGAAAGAGTTGAATAATTTGTCCCAGTAATGGGAAACCTAAATAACATAGAAAACTAGACTAGAAAATTGGAGATGTTGCTGTGAATGATACATGACCATGTGATTCAGAAGCCTTTGAGGTAGTTTTGTGGGAGGAGTTGGAAAGTTTAGAGATGTGAGCTCTAGAATAAATATAACATAATGTCCAGTATTTAATGGGAGATTCTGACAGAAAGTTGATACAAATGTGAACAGTAAAGGCCAGGCTCATGAAATTTCAGACAACAGTAACAACACAATTAAGGATAACAAGTTTTGGCCCAGCTTGTGAAACTTGTAGACATAGCAAGACTCTCTCTCTTTTAAAAAAATTAAATTAGCAATATGTATGGCTGTATCTCAGTTTCAATTGAGTGTGTTCAATTCTCTGTACCAAGAAACAGAAAAGTTGTGGAGGAGGTGCCAGAGAATTACCACAACTATAGGATTCCTTCAGTTTTTTTTATTTTTCTGATAATACCTGTGAGATATTCAGCTACCCCATGTATTTGCTGTCATATTTTTGAATGTCATTTTATTAAATTAGTTGTGTATGGAATCTGTTATTTTTTGAAATCAGAATATACAAACAATGTTGATTCATGTGTCATAAATATTTATTTTATAATTTTAAATCAAATATTCAAATATATCTGGTTTCATCAATAATACCAATTCTGCCATCAACTTGTGTGGACTCAAGCAAGGAGATTTGTCTCTGTATCCCCAAGAATTTTTGGCGCGATTCATGAACTGCAATAAAATATAATTGTAAGTCCATCTGAAGGATGTGTTAATAATTAAAAGAAATGGCAGAGCCTTACATCGTAGCATAGCACATGTCACAAAATAGGATTTCAGTGAACTTTCGTTGATTTACACAGAAATAAACAAAATGATTATTATAAATATTGTAAACCTAAGTATCGAGTTCAGTCGTCAAAGTATTGTAATCCTCCTTTTAGTCTTCCTCACATTCCAAAAGTTGTATTTATAATCCTATTGAGAATCCCAACAAGTTAATTCCAATCTACCACCACCAATGTAACCTATGGTGAGAGTAAAGACACAAAGACATATTCCAAGTTGAGGGGAGCTAACAGGTCCTAAGCCCAGTCTTTATGAGGACGTAGGAACACAGGCCCTGATCCTAGGCCTCTTCCAGAATTTATTGTGTTATTAAAAAGGGGGGTGGCTTAGGGATGAGTGACAGTGAAGATGGTGGGAATTATGTGAGTAACTTGAGCTGGCTGGCCAGGTGCAAGAATGGCATCTCTGTAAATTGCAGAGATAAAGATATGAAGGATCTTTTCACATAAGGATCAATTCACATAATCTAATTAAGGTAGCAACTGAATTGTTTTGGGATGCTATTGCTTTGGTTTCTGATATGCAAACTCTTGTGCCCTGGGGAGTCATAGCCTCTTTACTTTGAGGCACATACCCAATTCACATTCCCATGGCTGACTGGCTCTGAACATCCCGCGGTGCTCATATCCAGGTACAGAGAACACTATGTGAGGAAACAGGACTGTCTGTTGGCTTTAGAATTTACATACCGGCACCTCGGCTAACCTTATCTGCAATGCTTAGAACCAATTGAAGAAAGAATGAAATAGCCTAGCCAGCTCTCTCTGTATCAATATGAGGAAATAAGTCTCCAAATAATTGAAGTCCCAGTAATTGTTTTGCATTTAAGGGGAGTAAATGGAGTTGTCTCCCACAATAAACAAATGATCTAGTAGATTCTATATTTCATCAAAATCTTTACACTATACATTATTGAGAAGCAGAAATTTGTAAACCAATTTTTCACTGTAATGAAACATAGTAAATTTCAAACAAAATGTGCCTGCACAATTTTCTTGTCCAATTTTTATTCCTCTTCTGGGGATAAGGAATATACAGGTAAACCTTAAGACTCAGCACCTGCCTTGTACCTCCTGGACCTGAATTATGTTCTGTCTGAAGTGAAGACAAAAGCTAACTCCAAAATGATACAGCCATCACTACAACAATGCAATACATGTCTCTGCTTTGTTAGAGTTGAATAAATCAAGGACTATTTAATTTCATATAAACTAATTGCATCAGTTTACTCCTGTTCAAGAGTGGCATTAAAACTCTAAAGTACATGAGAATCCCTGTAAAAGACTGCTAAAATCTGGATTCTCAAGCCTAAGTACCCATGTGTTACCATGTGCCACAAGTGACTAGGATATTCCTTTAAGAAAAAAAATATTTCTGCACAGTAACAACTATATAGCTAGTTTTTACTGTAGAAAGGGTGTAGGAACTTAGTTTACTTCTGCACATATACTTGCAACACATTTGCTTTGAAGTTTTCTTGAGTGTAACTGCTGCAAAGATAAAAAAAGAAAACTATTTCATTATACTTAACTGGAAGGCTTTGTTCTCTGTGTTCTAGAGCTAAGGCATGTGCTGATGAGAGTCTGGCAGGCATCTGTCCACAGCCCTGCCTGGTCAGTTTGTTCCTGCTGCTGCTGCTGCTGCTGCTGCTGCAAACTGACTGTCGGGGAGCTGTGCATTCCAGGCCTGGGTTTGTCTAGCTGCCACCAGCCTGTTCTCACTAGCAAAGTCTGAGATCCCCCAGAACTAAAGCCAGACACAGACCCCAGGGTGTCAGGCACAGGCAACTGACAACTCCTGTCCTTTCCTCAGCTGCTACTTTGAAGGAGAAATCAAGTCAAGCCTCAAGAATGATTTGCGTGATAGAAGAGAAAATGAACATACATATTCGAGCACCCCAGTGGGCCAAGCAAAGTTCTCAGCTGCCTCTTACCTCTTGCTGTTTCTCTTTCCACTTGCTTGTCTCTTCTTGTATCAGCGAGAATAGAAAGAAGTAGATGAAGATGAAGAAGAAAAAAATCTTGAAAGCTAACTATAGCCACACACATACTTCATTCATGCTAAAATTGAAAGTAAAGTGTTTCCCAGTGCTGATGAAATATGGAAAACTTTCCATAATAATGAGATTAGATTTAAAAAGAGTTTTGAAAGCCAAGTGTGGCAGCACATGTCTTTAATTCTAGAGCTTAGGAGGTTGAGACAGAAGGATCTCATATTTAAAATCAACCAGGCTTCTCTCAGAACAAACCAAAGGAGGTTTTCCAAACAGACTGCACTCAAACCCTGAAATGAAAGCAATGAACTAAAGATAACATTTCTCAATCAGTTTATATGCAATACAATCTGAGTCCTGGTGAAACTTCACAAAGTAAACCTCATTTTCACTGAGAGAAGTGTATTGATCACAAGACTCAAAAAATGCATGACCTTATTTCAGAAAAACAAGCTTAAATATTGTAAGTTCTCTCTTACAGGAGAAACATATATCTGAAAGTAAAATAGAAGAGAAATAGAGAATATGTAAAAGTTCCAACAATTCCACAAATTATCTATTCTGTTATTTCAAAAATATTTCAGATATATAACGTATTTATTTCATTTATAGAACTAATTTCCTTGTGTTTGTTGCAAAGGAAGTTTTGTCCTTTTATTTATTTCTTCCTCTATGATTTTTACTTTGAGTGATATTTTGGTCATTATTTTAAGAACCCACACACTGAATAAACTATTGATTTTCTCTCATTATTTTGTTATGAAATTTTGTTTTATGTTTTCATAAAAGTAAAAAGTACTTTTAACAATTGCTTTATTAATATCTACTTGTACTGCATTAAAATAAAAACTTTAAAATGTACTAGAAAAGAACTGAGTACTATCTGAATAATAGTTAACAAGTGAGACATGTTTATGATAGTATTCTGAGCTCACTAGGATGAAAAGAAAACAACAGCTGGTAAATAAATAAAAAAATAATAATAAGTACAACCACTTGACAAATGTTAAATTATTAAAAGCAATTATTTACTTATTTTATCTCTATACTTTTGTTTTGTACCCGGAATCGAATTAAGGCTCTTGCATTTGCCTGGCAGTTACTTATATTAAAAACACTTTATATCATTGATATCATATACATTATTAACATTTAAATGTTTCAAACATTCACTTTTCCCACCATAGCTCCATTTAAGTATCTGCTTCCTGCTTCCTCCTTTCTTTTCCACTCCAGGCTTTGCTATGATTACTTGGGTGCAGGTGGTCACAATATAAAGCTGCTAAAGAACTTAATTTAAATTAATTTTAATTCACTCTTTGATCACTTCAAGAAATCTTAAATCGATGACTTAAGTGTAACTACTAGAAAAAATTTTTTAAAACTGTTCATTTCATTATAATTAACTGGAAGCTGCTTGTCCTGGACACTTTATTCTCTGCATTTCAGAGCTAAGGCTGCACTGATAGAGTCTGGCAGGCCTCTGTGCACAACTCTTCCCAGTCAGCCTGAGGCTGCTGTTACTGTGAATTAACAGTCAGACATGTGAGCTTGTGAGGCCCCAGTTGTGTCTGGCTGCAAGCAGCCTGCTCTCATTGGCAAAGATTCTCCTGATCTGACTGAGATTCTCCAGATCTAAAGCCAGACACAGACCCCAGGTCATCAGACACAGGCAGGTGAGATCCGTGTCATGTTGGAACTTAGGGCGCTGAGCCAACCAGTAACCAGCCTGCTGCCTACTGGGGTACGGGCTTAGAATCAAACATACCATATTCTCCCCAGATCTCTGGATCCCGATAGTTAGTGGGGAGGGGGAAGGGGATATGGTAAGTTTGATTCTAAGCCCGTGCCCCGGTAGGCAGCAGGCTGGTTACTGGTTGGCTCAGCACCCTAAGTTCCAACATGGCGCGGATCTCAGGAAACTCTGTTGCTTCTTGTTTCCCCGTCCTGGGGTGGCCACGGCTTGCCAGACCACAGACACTTACCAGGGTGGCAGGCAGGTTACTGATTTTGCTGTACCTAATAGAAGAACAACTATTGTGAAGATAAGGAGATATACAATGGTGCCTATTATTGTTGTCCTGGTGACCTGCTGTGATTTTTTTTTTTTTTTTTTGCCAATTTCACTATACTCTCTCAATTGGCTTTATTCCATCCTGTTTTGTTGTATATTACTACCTCCAATTTAATAAAAATAAAATTAAATAAAAATAAAACAATAGAACATGAGAAACAAGGTAACAAAATACCTCCAGAAACTCCCAACTCCATCAAAGCTGGTCCATGTGACATGGGTGAGGAGAAACTCAAAAACAAAACAACAGAATTATATAAGGTGATTAAAAAGGAAATAACAACAACAAAATAGATTAGTAAGGTACTGAGCAAGATGAAACATGATATAACTAAACAGATAATGTACTTAAAAAGCAAAAGGAGGAAAAGAAAATGCTCTAAAGGATATAACTGCATGTATGTTTAAGTGTGTGGGATTGATAACTGTGTCCAAGTTAATGTTGGATCATTAAACAGAACTGTTTGCAGCCTCACTGTTTGTTCACTTTGTATGCCTTAATTTTGTAACATGAACAACTATTTCTAAGAAGACAATATGTAATTTATCAAGTAGTGATTTCTTAATGTTTTCTTTGAAATTCTGTATTATTTCTACCCTTTTTTCTGTTTTGATTTTTTTCTCTTTAAATAAAATTTAGAAAAAAATTTTTAGCACATGTGTTAGTTGGTTTCATTTATACTACTAATTTTTCTTTCTTGAAAAGAAAGTTTTATCTTTTTGTTTGTTTATTTCTTGTCTATGACTTTTACTTTGAGTAACATTTTAGTCATCCTTTTAAGACCCCACCACACTGTGTATATACTATTACTCTATAATTATTTTTTTATGAAATTTTATTTTAGTTTTTCATAGAAGTAAAAAGAGTTCATTTTATATTTATTTTATTAATATCTACTGGTAATGCATTTAAACAAAGTTTGAAAATGTACTGGAAAAACACTCAGTGCTTCTAAAGAAGTTACACATGTGATGTTTATAATACTGCTCTGATTTTACTAGAATGAAAATAACAACTGATAAATAAATGTATTATTTATAAATAAGCATAAATAACAATAACCACTGGATCATTGTCAAAATATTAAAAACCTTTAACATAACTGACATCAGGCTAAATTCTTAACAGTTAAATGTCTCAAACATTCCTGTTTCCAACAGCCCCATTTAAGTACCTGCTTCCTCCTTTCATCCCCACTACAGGCTTTGCTACAGTGACCAGGGTGCAGGTGAGCCTCAACCCTGAGAAGGAGTCCTGAAGGTGTGGGGTTGCCTCTGTGAATTCTCATGCTTAACATCAGCATGATGTGCAATCGGTGCATCTGCCTTGCACTCATACATGGCACATATACCTTGAACACTTACAAAGGCACATCTGCCTTGCACTCATACAGTGGCAGTTGTCTCTCTCATGTGCAGGTCTTGCCTCCATCCTAGACGGGCTCTGTGATCACATCTGCATGAGGGACCTTTCTGGAGACTGACTTTTGATTATCTGGGCCAATTGCAACTGAGAACAACTGAGGGTTCCTGGTCAGGGCAACTCCCTGGTGGACACCCAAGAGTTCCTCAGTGGACATTTGCTCCTGACCTCAGAGAATCTCCACTTATCTATCATCTTTATTTCTCTGCTAATAGACTAGGCACTTTCCCTAAACTTTTCAGTAGATATTTAGGTTAGGGAGACTATCCTTCCATTCAGAGATTAAATCGAAGTAGTTTGCCACAATTGTTTGCATTGCACAGCAGCTAGTAGGGAAGTATTTACTTTTGTGCCTTACATATGTTAATTTAGAGTAAATAGTAAACTCTTCCTTTCTGTGTCTCCAAGAGACTGATGTAATTTTATTAACATATAAAATGTTAATGCTGGATGATATGGAAATTCAAAGATATGGAAATTTAAATAAAGTATAACCTTATCCTATTACTAGGAAAAGTCTCCTAGATAGTCAAATGAGAGACAAATGTCTGGAGACTTCTTTGCCGCAGTGCATCGGGTAAAGTTCCTCCAGTCAATTGTTCAATCTAACTCTAAAGGCAAGTTACTTTAAATCTGAGAAGTGCTCTATATGCAACTCACCTTTTTAAAGTATGCTCTTTTCCAATCAATAAAATTGCTAGTTTATGGTAACGTTATACTTCCTTCTTTAAACATTTCTGTTACAATAACTTTAAAATATCATATAAACAAAGTTCACAAGCTACCAGGGAACATAAAATTACATAGCAGTTCAAGAGTGTTTAGGCTGGTTGAATTTATCTTCTACTCTCCAGGTGGCATCCACCTGCACTGGACCTGGGTCATCCCAGGGGACATCTTGAGGAAATTATCAAATAGGAATAAAAACAACACCTAAATTATCTCCTTTTGATCAGTAGCTGAATGTCAGTCTTCAGCACTACAGGGCTAAAAAGACCTCAGCGAGGTTCCTGAGTTCAACTCCTGTTACAAAAAGTTTCATAGGTTTACATGTTGCTTCTTACATTACAGACATGGGAAACTCAATGCTCAAACCCTTTACTCCTTTGGAATGCATTCTTAAACACTGGAAGATGTTCAAGCCTCGCATGTGGGAAAAGAGCCAATTGATATTTCTCTGCATATGTGCATGGCCTACCTACCCCTTAGAGCCAAAATGGAAAGCAGAGGGAAACTTTAGTTATGATATTGTTTTACAACTAGAGGCATACTGTAAAAAGGAGGGAAAGTGGTCAGAATTGTCTTATGTACAGGGTTTTTTTTGTACTGAGGAATACTCTTTATTTATATTCTAAATATAAGTAGAAGCCACAGCAAAACTCTGTAAACATTTCTGTTACAATAACTTTACAATAACCTCAACTCCTTTAGGCATTTACTAACCCTCAGACTGCTCCCTCAAAACTTTTGGAATCCAGGGACAAAACAGCCTTAATCAAATCTGCACTCACCGTTACTGAACCTGAGGTTTCCTCTGCTTGCCCTTCCAGGCTTAAAGATGAGACTTCTAGATGAGCTGTAATTCAGGCCTCTACAGGGATGTACCCTTCCTTAGCTGAGTTTATGCAAGCTCCTCAAGGGCAATATCCTTTATAGGAAGTGCATGGGCAATCGGGGACTTCCAGAATTCACATGCCTTTTTCTCTCAGGGACTTAAAACAAATTAAATGAGACCTCAGAAATTTTTTGATGACCTTGATAAATACATTGTTAACCTTAGAGGACTTATGCAGACCTATGAGCTAGATTGGAGTGTTGTAATCTTACTCTTAAATCAAATATTGACTTCTAGTGAGAGACAAGCAGCATTCCAAGCTGCTATTGCCTTTGGAAATGAATACCATATTGTTAATTTTAGGAGACCAGAAAATAGACAGCCAGGGGAACTACCAGTTCCCACTGAATCACAAGCAGTCCTTATGCAAGACCCTGACTTGCCTAATAACCAGGTGAGTGATTGGATTAGAAACATTTTCAGTCATGTTTATTGAAGGTCTATGAAGAATAAGAAGTAAATCATTCAATTATTTTAAATTATCTACCATTCAGCAAGAAAGAAAGGAACACCCTTTTGCCTGCTTAGATAATTTACAAGGGGCATTAGTAAAGCATACTTCCTTAGTTCCTCATTTGAAAAAAAGGAAAAATTATTCTTAACGAGAAATTCATTACCCAGTCATCCTCAGATATTACAAAGAAATTACAAAAGATGGCTTTTGCTACAGATAGTTCACTTCATACTTTATTAAAAGTTTATTCCAAGGAGGAGCTAAAGATGGTGGACTGATAAGCAGCAGGATACAGAGCCTCTCTGAGAGAGAGAGAGCTCAGATGACAGAATAAAACATTCTGGAGAGATCTGGACAGAGGGAGATGGATTCTCTCCACCCAGGAAGAAAACTGAAGGGTAAAGAGCTGCTCAAATACGAAGTCCCAGGCCTACCATTACACAAGCTAAGATTAGAGGTCATGGTGCTCTCACTAAGTTGCCTGAATTTGTGCGCCCAAAACTGGCCAAAGTGCCTGAACCCACACAGATATGACTGGCCTGAGCCACTCCATGTGAGGAGCTGAGCAACCCCACGTGCGACTCACCTGGTGCCACTGTGAAATCGTGCCACAACCACGCTGAAGTCGGAGGTCAGGGAGCCCAATGGAGAACACAGCCAGAGAGGCACCGGCATTAACCTGTGGAGAGTCCTAAGAATAAGACCCTCCCATGGAAAAGGGGTGACCAACTGGATTAGATGTTGGAGTCAGGCAGGACTGGCCCAAACTGAGAATGGCAGTGACTTCAGTTGGTTGCTCCCCTCCCAGAGCAGATTGGTGAGATCTGCTTGGCCTGGGTCACACAACTGACTGGGACCCAATAAGTCATCCCAAACTGATTCCTTACATGCAGCATGCACTGATGCAGTGAAGGCCTCCAAAATTGGCTGGCCCAGAGGGGAGAGGCCAGCATACACTGCCCCTGCTTGCACCTCAGTGACTGACAGCAGACTGGAGAGGGCAGAATTCCCTAGCCAGCATGCTTCAGAGGAGCTGTAACCAACAGGGAAAGGGGCTGCGAACTCCACTGCACACTTGTATGGAAGGAACCAAAAACATGACAAGAGAAAGAAATAAGAAAAAGCCCCCAGCTCCCAACCCTGAGAATATTGATCCAGGAGAGGTAAATACAGAAGAGATTGAGGGCAGCAAACATCTAATATCAAATACGGCATCAGCAGACATAAAGAGATATCTTTGGGACTTTGTAGACAAGCTCAAAACTGAAACATAAATTCAAGTTAAGCAAGATATAAGTAGATTAATAAAAGAAATGCTAAGCACATCTCAAGAAGGCACAGACAGGAGAATGGAGCAACACAAAAGAAGGAGAGACATGTTCGAGGAAAAATATAAAGAAAACCCTGAATACATGAAGCAGATTCAAAGAGATTACCAGAAAACTAAAGACTCCATTGAAAGCTGGCAAAACTGCTTGAAAGAAACTAAGGATAGACTATCAAAACTTGAACACAGGCTTGCAATGTGTGATCATGAAAGGAAAGATCTCTTAAAAATAACAAGGGAGCAGACAGTAACAATACAAAGGCTGGAAGATGACGGGAGGATCTATAACCAAAGAATAAAAATGTAAATGAAGAAGCAGGATGCAAAACAAAGGAATTCCAAAGGCCATTCACAGAAATAATTAAGGAAAACTTCCCAAGCATAGCAAAAGGAAATGATAAGCAGATGTATGAAGCATACGGAACTCTAGCCACCTACAACCAAAACAGAGCTACACCCAGACACATAATAATCAAGATCCCAGAAATTCAATATAAGAACAGAATATTAAAAGCCATCAAAGAAAAGAAATAGATCACCTATAAAGGAAAACCCATCAAAATCACGGCAGGCTTCTGGACACAGACCATCGAATTAAGAAGAGCTTGGAGCAATGTAATCCAAGCCCTGAAAGAAAATAACCTCCATCCCAGATTGATGTGCCCTGCAAAACTGCCTCTAGAAATTAATGGAGAAACAAGATGCTTCCATGACAAAGAGGAACTGGGGGAATTCATGACCAACAATCCAATCCTAGAAAAAATACTGAAGGACATTCTAGGGAGGGAAAAAAAATACAAGGATTTCAGGAATAGTGGCAGAAAGGCCTCAATGAATGGGATAGACAGTGGAATAAAAGAGGAAAGTAGACAACCAATGTCAGAAAAATAGAATAGCAGAAATGAGGAAGGGAAGGTTGGCTGTAATCTCTAACATGGAAGGCCTTGATATACTAAAAAAAGAAACACAGGCAGAGTAGATCAGGAGATAAGGTCTATTGAGATGCTCTGTATTGGAAACATAATTAACCTGAAAGAGGGTTTATGTACAGAAAGTCAAAACCAACAACAACAAAAACAACAAAACAATGCTCTATGTGACAGGGAACCAGAGAGAAACAGGGACAACTCCACCAGCACCTGCAGATAGGTTGAAAAGACATGATACTTTTGTGCAGTAGAGAACTACTCAGCTATAATGAAGGAAAACCTTAAGGCTTTTATAGGTAAAGGAATACAACTCGAGATCAAGCCCAGGAGTCAGAAGCTTCAGAACCAGTTAGGGTAAATAGCAGGTTGCTCCCCTCAATCTAAAAACTGAGGGAGTTAGTGGACCCAAAATGCACAGTGCATCCTGTGGAAGTGAAAGGGGAAGAATTGTCTAAAAAAAGGAAGGCAGAGGATCTTTTTAATAATGTAATGGGATTTAAAATCTATATTATTCTCACCACTCTGTTTAGATAGATTATATTCTGTTCCATGGATTAAATCTGTTCTACTTGCACTAGATTTGAGGGCACAGAGAGCTATCCCAAAAATAGCAGAACATATTATGGTAATCACCCTTAATTTCTTATTAACTTAATCTGGAGCCCTGTATAACTTATACTGTCTTATTAAGACTGATCTTATTTGAATCTGGTTTGTTATATTGCTGTTTTATATTGACTGATTTTATTCAAATCTGTTATGATTGATAGTATCAAGTCTGAGAGTATAGGCAACTACACTGAAGATGACAAGACTAACCGGGATACCCACTCTGGTTTTATTATTACCTGCTTTTGAACTCTTATAATGTCTCCAATGTTTTGTCTTTATTAATATTGTTATATCCTGCTGAGACATCACAGTAATCATTATAGATCATCTTGTATTGTGATTTTATATGACTTTTTTGTTTCATGTTTTTCTAGGAATTTGTTTCATTTTGTCTTGCTTTGTTTTGTGTTTCCCTCTAATACAGAAACGATATATATATGTGTAGAGACTCATGCATGCGTAGAACTTATAAACAGTTTATGAAAACCAATTCTATAACACATGATGAAATGAACAACTACTTTGAAGAAAAAGAGACACTACCATAACCCAGTGCTGATTCTGCAGCATCATGATGTGAAATCCAGCAATAATATCATTCTTTGTTCAGAGTGATTTTAACCTGTTTTGTTTTGTTTAATTTCAACATACATGAAGGTATGGACAGCTATTTTGAAGAAAATGAGAGACACTGTGACAGCCATTCTTGGCTTCCCTTTTGTCTGGTCTTGAAGACCTAAAATGCCTTCCTCATCCTGTTCAGATCAGTTCCATACTGTGTTGTTTTGTGTGAATTCTCTGTATGTGAAGATATGGACAACTATTAGGAAGAAAACAAGAGACAATATGATAGTGAAGATCTCTGATTATCTTGCTTTGAAATTTATGTCTCTTACATTGCTTTCTTGTGTTCCATTTTGTTCCATTTTGTTGTGTTTAATTTTAACCTTTTTACAATAATATTTTTTTAAAAAGTTCATTCCTCAGTGTTTTATTACAGTGATGAGGAGGAAGACAAGGAGAGAAAACAGAGACTGAGAAAGAGCAGCTGCCTTAGTTGCAGCATTAAAGGAAACAGATCTTAATTATGATTCTCAGGGTTTCAAGAAGAACTTGAAGCCAATACCAGCCTTCTACTGCTGTCACCAGCCAGGCCAACTTAAGAGGGGCTGAATCCAAAACCCCTGGGCCATGCTCTGACTGCAAAGGAAACCACTGGATGTCAGACTGCCCTCTGAGGTCAAAGCCCCAGGGTTCAGACCCATCGTGTCCAGCAGCAGGTCCAGCAGGACTGAAGGGCCCCAGGGAACTGACTGCCCTTGGGTAACCAGGGCCTGTAGGACTATAGAGGACTGTAGAGGGAAAAGAAACCAGCCTATTCCTGGATACTGGTGCAAGCCTCTTTGTCCTTCTTTTCAATCCTGGTCTTCCTTCTCATCACCACACCTTAGTGAAAAGAGTTACTGGAGAGGAGATAATTCACTATTTTTCACAATGATTATGTTGTAACTAGGATAGTTTTCTTTTTACACATTCATTTTTGATTATGCCTGAAAGTCTAGTTCCCCTCTTAGGGATAGATATTTTATCATGTTTAAATACTATAATATATATGCACCCAAGTCAAGTATGCTGTTTTCCCCTCATAGAGACAGAAATAAATCCTGAAGTATGGGCAATTAAAAGTAAAATTGTTAGGACAATAAAAGCTGCTCCAATACAGATACATCTCAGAGATTCTACTATTTTTTCCTCACCAGAGACAGTATCCTTTAAGACCTGAAATTAGAAGAGGATTGCTACCTATAACTGACAATCTAAGGACACAAGGTTTACTTAAGCCCTATAACAATCCATGCAATACTCCAAACTTGGGAAATCAGAAACCCAATGGGGAATGGAGGTTGATACAGGACCTTAGATTGGTAAATGAGGCAGTAGTGCCCATGCACCCAGTGGTACCCAATCAAAACACTCTCCTTTCCCAGATCCCAGAAGAGGCCAATTGGTTTTCAGTTTCAGATTTAAAAGATCCCTTCTTTTGTATTCCTTTACATGCAGATTTCCAGTTTCTTTTTGCCTTTGAAAACACACAAGGCCAAGCATCTCAAGTAACATGGATTGTGTTGCCCCAGTGTTTAGGGATAGTCTGCATCATTTTGGAAAAGTTCTGTCCATGACATGGCGTGTTTTTAGCTTTCCCAGATCATAGTCTTACAATATGTAGATAATATATTGTTATGTGCCCCCTCCGAAGATCTGTAGCCAAGGCACTTATGCTCTGATAAATTTTCTAGCATATAAACGTTATAAGGTCTCTAAGTCTGGGGCACAACTTTGTAGACTTGAGATAAAATATTTAGGCCTCATCATATGCAAGGGGATCCAAATGCTAGAAAAAGAAAGAAGTCAACCAATTCTCTCTTTCCCATAGCACAAGACTCTAAAAGAGTTAAGGGCATTCTTAGAGATTATAGGCTTTTACAGCCTTTGGATACCAGGATACAGTGAGATTGCTCAACCCCTCTATCAACTTATAAAAGAGACCCAAAAGGGGGATATTCATATTTTATGCTGGGAACCTGATTCCCAGGCTTCATTCCAGAACCTTAAACAAGCACTTCTGAATGCTCCAGTGCTGAGCCTACCCACAGGATACCATTTCAATTTATACATAGATGAGAGGTAACAACATCTTATTTAATATCCGAGCCATGAATTAAACATTGTAGCAAAGGGATTACCTGCTTGCCTTAGATTGGTGACAGCTGTAACACTCTTAGTTCAAGAGGCAGCCAAGCTGACTTTAGGAAAAGATTTCATCATATATATACCTCACAATGTGGCAGGACTTCTTTCTTCCAAAGGGAGTCTATGGCTGTCAGACAACTGACTTCTCAGATACCAGGCTCTACTTCTAGAAGGATCAGCTATTCAAATAATTACATGTTCCTCCTTGAATGCTGCCATGTTTTTGTCAGAGGAGGATGAGATTAAGGCTGACAGACATGACTGTGAACAGGTAACTCTCCATACATATGCAGCTAGGAAAGACTTATTAGACACCTCACTTTCTGACCCTGATATAATTCTCTTCTGTCATGGCTCCTCCTTCTTGGAAGATAGAATAAAAAAGGCAGGGTATGCAGTGGTAGCTTTATATAAGACTCTTGAAATTTTCTCACTTATGCCTGAAACTAGTGCTCAGCTAGCAGAGCTCACAGCACTGACCAGGGCCCTACAACTCAGCAAAGGACAATAGGTCAATATTTATACTGATTCTAGTCTATTTAGACTGCTTTCCTAGTATTACATGCCCACACAGCCATATGGAAAGAAAGAAATTACTTAACAGCCAATGCATCTCCCATAAAATATCATAAGAGATAGATAACTTTCTATTATGCCCTCCAAAGTGGCAGTAATTCACTATAAAAGGCACAAAAAGATAGGTGATGAAGTATCTCAAGGTAATCAACTGGCCGATGTAGCAGTTAAAAAGGCTGGTCAAGGGTCCCCACTTCAGGTTCCCCTGATCTGGGAAGGATCCCTTGATCATACTCAACCCAAATATTCTCAGTCAGAAATTGAATGGGCTCTCTCCCAGGGATGCCAGTTCCTGCAATCAGGGTGCTTACAATCAGATCAGGGTAAATTGTTCCTTCCTCATATTAGCCAATGGAAAATTATTAAATGTTTACACCAAATCTTTCATTTGGGAAGAGACAAGAACCAGTAAATGACCTCAAAATTATCCATAGGAGACTTTCCCAGACAATACAACAGATAATCAAAACATGTGAGCTCTGTCAAAAAAAACAATCATCTTAGCTGAAACATAGTTCCTCTAGGTATACAGAGACATGGTAAATACCCTAGAGAAGACTGACAACTTGATTTTACTCCTATGCCAAAAAGTAAGTGACTTCAATACTTATTGGTCTGGGTTGATACTTTCCAAATTGGGTTGAATCCTTTCCTTGTAGAACAGACAAAGCACAGGAGGTAATGAAAGTCTTGGTTTTAGAAACATCCCTAGAATTGGACTTCCTAAGAGCTTACAAACTGATAATGGACCTTCTTTTAAAGCAATAGTCATGCAAAATGTCTCTCATGTATCGGGCATTCTCTATCATCTACATTGTGCATGGAGGCCCCAATCCTCAGGAAACATAGAAAAAGTAAATAAACTCAAAAAAGACACCTTTGTAAAATGGCTCAGGAAACCCACCTTCAGTGGCCTCACTTACTACCTTAAGCTCTTATCAAAATAAGAAAAACACCTCAAATTCTAGGCCTCCGTCCAGTTGAAATGGTTTATAGACACCTTTTCTTACTAAAGACTTTCATTTCTGTAGAGAAACAGATGCCTTATTAAAAGATGTCACCTCACTGGTTAAATTCCAACAAACTCTTTAAGAGCTGACAGAATCCCAGCCTAAAGAAAAGGGATGTCCTATATTCCATCTTGGAGATTTGGTATTCAGATAGTCCTCTTCCTCATCATCTCCTTCCCTAGGACTAACATGGGAAGGAACATACACTGTGATCTTGTCAACTCCTTCTGCTGTCAAGACAACAGGCTTGGACTCCTGGATACATCACACCAGACTCAATCCTTGGAAACCAGAGATTGTATCTGAAGGTGAACAACCATCTACATATTCCTGTGTGTCCATAGAAGACTTAGGATTCCTGTTTTAGAAAAAGTTTTAGATAAGTAATGTTACTTTTAGCATTTTTATTATTCACTTCACCACTTAAAGGAGAATGCAATTCCTATCTAAGGTGGGCACAGGAATATGCAGAACCATTACAACAAACTTCCTGCTGGGTATGTGGCCTACTCTCCTTCTGCAGTACATCAGGACTTCCTTGGTGGATGTCTCCACTTCAAAGAGGTGATTGGAATAAATTACAGGAATATACTAATGAGATACAAGAAAGTTCAATACTCAAAGTTTAGCCCATGATTACAAAATAATAGAGTGGCCTATAAATTGTATTTTTAATGATCCAGAATACAATCAAACCTTTTCCAACAAGACCACTGAAGCATCTCTAGAAACAGTAGTGAGGCCCTTACTAAACAAAAGTAAGTGTGCTTTCTTGAGGGCCAACAACCCTATATATAAAGATGGCTATTTTCAAATATGGGATGAATATCTGTGGTTAAGCCCCACTCTGGGACATCTCAGTAGAAAGGTCCCTTATGTTGGGAACAGAGGAATCACTCTGATTCTCACTGACCTAATTCCACTAAGTACTTGGGGTGGACACCCCTTGTACAATGTATACACACAGTAACTTTACAGACTAATGACTGGTTTGCAACAGACTGGCTTAATCACCCTGTGATTAGATGGGGAGCCCCCAGTGGCACTCACTGGTCTTGTGGGGCCAATTTGTGGCCCTGGATACTTTCATGGATGGATATGAAGATGTACAGTAGAATTCACATGGTTACAGAGTGTCAAAAGTATCGACAAATCTGCAAATGTACCCTGCCTACAAACATTGATAGTCCAGAAGTATGTTTCACTGGTATGATCATTTGGAGTCTATCTTTATCATTTCCTTAGGATTACAAGATGTCATAAAACATATTAAGGCCTTAACTAACTATACAAAGCACACCCTAATTGTCAGTGCTGTTGGACTCTCTTTGCTAAATGAAGAAGTAAAATTAATGAGACAGGCTGTACTCCAAAGTCAGATGGCATTAGACATTATAACAGCAGCACAGGTTAGTACTTGTGCTATTGTAAAAACTGAATGCTGTGTGTATATTCCTGATCATTATGCTAATATCTCAATAGCCATTCAAGATATTAGATGACAAATTAATGATACGTCAAATTGTAGAACAACCTGGACCTTATCCTTTTCCTCTTTATGGGGAAAATCTTTGTTACTATAATTCCTAACTCCTCATGGTGAAAATATTTCTTAACTACACTCATAATTATTCTGTTGATTATATTATTTGATCCATGTATGTTTCATTGTTTCTTTGGCTTTGTCTCCTCCAGACATAAAGGTATGCAGCCACCCAGAATAAAACTGCCTGGTGTCTATCAAGGGCCTTTAGATAGACACTTTGAAGAATGTCTCAGACCACCAATCAACAACTACACCTTTTTTCACCCTGTAGAAACCAGATCAGTCATCACTCCTTTCTCTTCCATGGCCATTCAGGACACTTCTTCAGAAGTGGAAATGATGTAGGCAGCTGAGCTATTTTGAAATATTATAGGCTGTCAGACAGGGAAATAGGAAAGGTCACCTAGATAATCAAATGGGAGATAAATGTCTGGAGACTTCTTTGCCCCAGTGCACAAGGTAAAGTTCCTCCAGTCAATTGTTCTATCTCCGAAGGTGAGTTAATTTAAATCTTAGAAGTTCTCTATTTGGAACTCACCTTTGTAAGGTATGCTCTCTTCCCATGAACAAAAGTGGTAGTTTATGGAAATATTATGCTTCCTTATTTAAACATTCCTGTTACAATAATTTATAAATGTCATAGAAACAAAGTTCACCAGCTACTGGGGAAGATAAAATTACATATCAGATCAAGGGTGGATAGGCTGGTTAAATTTATCTTGTACTCTCCAAATAGCTTCCACCTGCACTTAAGCTGGGTCATAGCAGGGGATGCCTTGAGACTATTATCAAATAGGAATAAAAAGGAGGCCTAAATTATATCCTTTTGATCAGTAGCTCAATGTCAGTCTTTAACACTACAAGGCTAAACAGAGCTCAACCAGGTTCCTGAGTTCAACTCGTCTTATAAAAAGATTTCATAGCTTTACATGTTGCTTTTTTACATTACAGACATGGTAAACTCAATGCTCAAGCCCCTTACTCCTTTTGAATGCATTCTTAAACACTGGAAGACATTTGACCCTTCCATGTTGAAAAAGAGCCAATTGATATTTCTCTGCATGTGTGCATGGCCTATCTACCCATTCGAGCCAAAATGGAATGCAGATGGAAGTATTAATTATGATATTGTTCTACAACTAGAGGTATACTGTAAAAATGAGATAAAATGGTCAGAACTGTTTTATGATCAGACTTTTTTTTGTACTTAGGAATACTCCTTATTTATATGCTAAATGTAAATGTAAGCCAAAGGAAAACTGTGTAGCTCAAGTCCTTAAGGTATTTACCTTAAGACTGCTCCTTCTAAACTTTTGGAATCCAAGGGCAAAACAGCCTTAATCAAATCTGCACCCACCATTACCGAACCTGAGGTTTTCTCTGCTTGCCCTTCCAATCTTAAGGATGAGGCTTCTAGACCAGCTATAATCCAGGTCTCTACAAGGATGTATCTTTCCTTAGCTGAGTATATGCAAGCTCATCAAGGGCAATATCCTTTACCGGAAGTACATGGGAAGTCAGGGTCTTCCAGAATTTACATGTCTTTTTCTTTCAGGGACTTAAAACAGATTAAATTAGACCTTGGAAAATTTTCAGAGGACCCTGGTAAATACATTGAGATCCTTAGAGGACTTATGCAGAACGGTGAGCTAGATTGTAAAGATGTAATGTTACTCTTAAATCAAACATTCACTCTAGTGAGACACAAGTAGCGTTCCAAGCTGCTATTGCCTTTGGAGATGAATACCATATTGTTGATTTTTAGGAGGCCAGAAAATAGAGATCCAGGGAAACTATCAGTTTCCACTGGATCACAAGCAGTCCTTATGCAAGACCACTAGTGATTTAACAACCAGGTGGGTGACTGGATTAGAAAACATTTTCAGATGTGTTTATTGAATGTCTAAGAAGAATAAGAAGTAAGCCATTCAAATATTTTAAATTATCTGCCATTCAACAACAAAGAAAGGAGCAAATATCAGCCTTCTTAGATCATTTAGGAGAGGCATTAGTTAAACATAGTTCCTCAGATCCTGATTTGATAGACAGACAAATTATTCTTAAAGATATATTCATTACCCAGTCAGCCTCAGATATTAGAAAGAAATTACAAATATTGCTTTTGCTCCAGATAGTTCACTTGATATTTTATTAAAAGTTGCTTCCTCAGTACTTTATAACCATGATGAGGTTGAAGCCAAGGAGAGAAAACAAAGAGACTGAGAAAAAGCAGCTGCCTTAGTTGCAGCATTAAGAGAAAAAAAACCTTAAGTCTGATTCTCAGGGTTCCAAGAACATGAAGGCAACACTGGATGACCTGATATTGCTGTCACAAGCCACACAACCTTAAGAGGGATTGCACTCAGAATCCTCCTGGGCAATGCCCTGACTGCAAAGGGAACCACTGGAAATTGGAGTGCCTCTGAGGCCAAGGCCCCAGGCCTCAGACCTATCCTATCAGTTTGTCCAGTAGGATTGAAGGACTCTTGGGCACTCAGTGCCCTCTCCCTCTGGCCGGACCATCATCTCCATGGAGCAGTCTTGGTTAATCATGACTATAGAGAGAAAATAAACCAGACTATTGCTGGATACTGGTGCAAGTCTCTTGGTCCTTTTTTTCAGTCATGGCCTTCCTTCTCATTGCCATGCCTCAGGGAAAGGAGTCATTGGAGAGGACCTAGTTTGTTATTTTTCACAATCCTTAGGTTGTAACTGGGATGGTTTTCTTTTTAAACATTCATTTTTGACTATGCCTGAAAGTCTAGTTCCCCTCTTAGGGATAGATATTTTATCATGTTTAAATGCTATAATATATATGCACCCAAGTCAAGTATGCTGTCTTCCCCTCATAGAGACAGAAATAAATCCTGAAGTATGGGCAATTAAAAGTAAAATTGTTAGGACAATAAAAGCTGCTCCAATACAGATACATCTCAGAGATTCTACTATTTTTTCCTCACCAGAGACAGTATCCTTTAAGACCTGAAATTAGAAGAGGATTGCTACCTATAACTGATAATCTAAGGACACAAGGTTTACTTAAGCCCTATAACAATCCATGCAATACTCCAAACTTGGGAAATCAGAAACCCAATGGGAAATCGAGGTTGGTACAGGACCTTGATAGACTGATAAATGAGGCGGTAGTATCCATTCACCCAGTGTTACCCAATCCATACACTCTCCTTTCTCAGATCCCAGAAGATGCTATTTGGTTTTCAGCATAAGATTTAAAAGATGCCTTATTTACATGCAGATTCACAGTTTCTTTTTGCCTTTGAAAACACACAGGACCAAGCATCTCAACTGACATGGAACATGGTGCACCAAATGACCAGGGATAGTCCACAACTTTTTGGACAAGTGCTATCCTATGACTTTGCATGTTTGGAGTTTTCCCAGTCTCACAATATGTGGATAATATATTTTTATGTGCCCACTCAGAAGAGCTCTGTAGCCAAGGCACTTGTGCTCTGCTAAATTTTCTAGCAGTTAGAGATTATAAGTTTTCTAAATCTAAGGCAACACTTTGCAGTCTTGAGATATAATATTTAGGCCTCATCATATCCAAGCAGACCAACAGGCTAGGAAAGGAAAGAATTGAACCAATTCTCTCTTTCCCACAGCCCAAGACTCTAAAACACTTAAGGGGATTCTTAGGGATTACAGGCTTTTGCCGCCTTTGGATACTAGGATATGTGGAAATTGCACAACCCCTCTATCAACTTATAAAAGAGATCCAAATTGCAGATACTCATATTTTATGCTGGGGACTGGATTCCCAGGCTACATTCTAGAAGCTTAAACAAGTGCTTCTGAATGCTCCAGCCCTGAGCCTACCCACAGGATACCATTTCAATTTATATGTAGATGAGAGGTGAGTCATGGCTTTGCAAGTGCTTATGCAAGATTGAGGGCCTGCTCAATAGCCTATAGGGTATCTGAGCCATGAATTAGACATTGTAGCAAAGGGATGGCCTGCTTGCCTTAGAGGAATTTCCTCTTCGTATACAGAGACATGGTAAATACCCTAGAGAAGACTGACAACTTGATTTTACTCCTATGCCAAAAAGTAAGTGACTTCAATACTTATTAGTCTGAGCAGATACTTTCACAAACTGAGTTGAAGCCTTACCTTGTAGAACAGAAAAAGTACAAGAGGTAATAAAAAGTCTTGGTTTTAGAAATCATCCCGAGATTTGGACTCCCTAAGAGCTTACAAAGTGATAATGGACGTCCTTTTAAAGCAACAGTCATGCAAAATGTCTCTCATGCATTGGGTATTCTCTGTCATCTACCCTGTGCATGGAGGCCCCAATCATCAGGAAACATAGAAAAGGTAAATGATACCCGAAAAAGACATCTTTGTAAAATGGTACAGGAAATGCACCTTCAGTGGCCTCACTTACTACCTTTAGCTCTTATCAAAATAAGAAACACACCTCAAATTCCAGGTGTCAGTCCTGTTGAAATGCTCTATGGACACCCTTTTCTTACTAAACACTTTTTTTTCCATTGAGAAATAGATGCCTTACTAAACGAGGTCACCTCACTGACTAAATTTCAATAAACTCTTTAAGAGCTGACAGAATCCCAGCCTAAAAAAAAAAAAGAAGTCCTATATTCTATCCTGGAGATTTAGTATTGGTAAATTCCTCTCCCTCATCATCTCCTTCCCTAGGACCAACTTGGGAAGGACCATACACTGTGATCTTGTCAACTCCTTCTGCTGTCAGACAACAGGCTTGGACTCTTGGATATAGCACACCAGACTCAATCCTTGGAAACCCAAGATTAAACTGAAGGTAACTGAAGGTGAACAATCACTTACATATTCCTATGAGCTCATAGAAGATGTAAGATTCCTGTTCAAGAAGAAAACAGTCTTCCAATAAGTAATGCTTCTATTAGCCCTTTTATTATTCACTTCAGCACTTAAAGGAGAGTGCAAATCCTTTCTAACATGAGCACAGGAATATGCAGAATCATTACAACAAACTTCCTGCTGGATATATGGCCTACTCCCCTTGTCCAGTACATCAGGACTTCCTCGGTGGGTATCTCCACATCAAGTAGGTGATTGGAATAATTTAAAGGACTGTATTAATGAGATACAAGAAAGTTCAATAAGTCAAATCTTAGCCCACCATTACAAAGTAAAAGAATGGCCTATAAATTATACTCTTAATGATCCAGCACACAATTGAACCTTTTCCAACAAGGCCACTGAAGCCACTCTTGAAGAACTAGTGAGGTCCTTATTAAAAAAGTAAAGGTCCTATCTTGAGGGCAAACAACTGTAGGTATAAAGATGGCTATTTTCAAATATGGGAGAAATACCAATGGTTAACCCCACTATAGAACACTCAGTAGAAAGGCCCTCTTTTGTTGGGAACAGAGGAATCACTCTGATTCTCATTGTCCTAACTCCACTAAGTACTTGGGATGGATACCTGTTGGGCTAATGAGTGGTTTGCAACAGACTGGCTCAATTGCCCTGGGATTAGATGGGGAGTCCCCAGTCACACTCATTTGTCTTCTGGGACCAATTTGTGACTCTAATTTCTCCCTGGATGGGTAGGAAGATTCACACTAAGATTCACATGATCACAAGGCAAGAATATCAAAAGAATCAAATCTGCAAATCTATCCCTCCTACAACATCAATAGTCCAGAAGTATGTTTCACTGGTATGATAATTTGACCTCTATCTTTATACCTTCCCTTGGATTAGAAGATGTCATGCAACATATTGAGGTCTTAACTAACTATACTCAGCCTGACCTAAATAACACTGCTGTTGGTCTGTCTCTGCTAAGTGAAGAAGTAAAATTAATGAGACAAGCTGTTCTACAAAGTTGGATGGCATTAGACATTCTAACAGCAGCACAGGGTGGTACTTGTGTAATTGTAAAAACTGAGTGCTGTGTGTATATTCCTGATCATTCTGCTAATATCTCAATAGCCAGTCAAGATATTAGATGACAAATTAATGACATGTCAGATTTTATTTCTCCCTGGATCTTATCCTTTTCCGCCTTATGGGAAGCCATTACTAGCTCATCATGGTAAAAATCTTTGTTAACTACACTCATAATTTTCCTTTGATTATATTATTTGGGTCACAGTTTCTTAATTGTTTCTTTGGCTTTGTCTCTTCCAGACTTAAAGCTGTACAGCCACCCAGGATGAAACTGCCTGGTGTCTATTGAGGGCCTTTAGATAGACCCTCTGCAGAATATCTCTGACTGCAAATCAACAACTACACTCTTTTTAAGCCTGAATAAATCAGATTGGTTACTGCCTCATTCTCCTCTATGACTGTTGGGGATACTTCTTCAAAGGGGGAAATGTTAGAGGTAGCTGAGCTATTTAGAAGTATTATAGGCAGTCTGACAAGGCTAGGCCCTCAAAGGAGCCAATAAAGAGGACCAGTTTTCTGATGACCTTGGAGGAGACACACAACTCTTGCTGTGGGCCAGATCTCAGAACAGAAGGCAAAACAAATGCAACCACACCCTTAGGTATAACCCTAAATCTGGATCACTTTGAGAAGCCAAGAGTTAACATCCCAACCTCCTATAGGAAGCATCACTGATCCATAAAGAATGATCACTTGCTAAGTGACTTGCTTCCCATTTGTCCCTGATTTGGTCAATTTTACTGGAATAATTAAGCTTACTGTTTGACCATAGTTCTGTCCCACCTCTTGCCCATCTGCCTTGTGAGTTCCCAGTTTTCCCCAACTTTAGACCTGCCTCACCTCATGATTTTACTCTATAAAAATCCCTACAAAAGTCAGAGTCCTTGGCAATGCACTCAGGACCCCTTCCATTTCTCTGTTAGACAGAAGCTTTCTTTTTCTCAATAAATATTTCTGCTCTTATACTCCATTGTTCCTAAAGTTCATTCTTGGATTTTAGAGAACATGAACTTGTTCTGGACATATAGTACTGATATAGGGGAATGAAACTCCTGACCTACTATGTCTTGTAGAAGCTTGTGTTCTCTAAAATCGAAGAATGAATTTTAGGAACAACGGAGGTGAAGAGTAGAATATATTTATTGAGAGAAAGAAAGCTTCTGTCTGAAGAGAGACAGAAGGGAGTCCTCAGTGGGTTGCCCAGTACTCTGTTGTCCAGGGACTTTTATAGAGTAAATCCATGAGTTCAAGGTGGTGGAAGACTGGAAACTCACAAAGCAGATGAGCATAAGGTGGGACATAGTTATAGTTAGCCAATAAGATCAATAGTTCAGGTAAAATTGATTACATTGGGGACAAATAGGGAAGTGAGCCATGTAGAAAGTGGGCATTCTTAGAGATCAGTGACTCTTCTCCTATAGGGGATTGGAATGGTGACTCTTGGCTTCTTACAGTGATCCAGATTTAATCCCCAAGAATTATACTAAAGGGTGTGGTTTTATTTGTTTTGCCTTCCATCTTGAGATCTGGCCTACAGCAAGAGGTGTGTGTCCCCTCTAAGATCATCAGACATCAGGTCCTCTGTGTCAGCTTCCTCAAGGGCCTAGCCCTGACTGCTTATAATATTTCTAACTGGCTCAGCTGCCTGTAACAGTATGTTGGGAGTTTTGTTCCATCTATATAACATTTACAGAAGCCCCAATCAGTAGCAGTAAGATTTTTCAGTCCTAGGATGAGCCCTCCGTAAGATTCCCTAAAACTGAAAGTTTTCCCAACTAAAGCTTATGATTTGTTTTGCTTAATATAGGTTTTAGCCTAAGTTGCTTTTAAGAAGAGACATTTTATCATTATGCTGCTAAGGGAGTCAGTTTGACTATGGAGTGTGTCCGATGATGAGAGCTTTGGACTCTCATCAAATCTTGGTCAACTGTAGAATAAGGGGAATGACTTGATATTTTCTATTCTAAACTGTTGTAGGTTGACATAACTAACATCATCATGAGCCTTGCTAGTACCCTTTATTCAGAAAAATGGAAAATTTTTTTTCTTTTTTTTCTTTTATTTTAAAAGGGAGTAAAATTAAATGCAACCAAGACAGAACAGAATGGGACATAAGAAAGCATAAATTTCAAAGCTGGACAACCAGAGATCTTCACTATCTGTCATATTGTCTCTTGTTTTCTTCCAAATGGTTGTCCTTATCTTTGCATATGGAGAACTCATACTAAATAATATAGTTAATCTTTTCACAAGGTGTGTAGTTCACTGGCTCCCACTTGCTAGGCAGGGGGGGAGGGGGCAGAGGGACAGGACACATGAGATGTCCGATTCTCAGCCCACATGCAGGTAGGATCACCCCCCATAGATGGGAAGAGTTCCTTGTTCTCCCGGCACCCCAAGTCAACCGCACTGTGCAGGTCCTGATGCACCACGGTCTCTCTCTTCTGGGCTGCCGAAATTCTGCCACATTCTCAGCCGCTCCCCCAGAGAGAGGAGGAGTTCCTTGTTCTCCTGGTACCCTGAGCCAACCACGTGGTGCAGGTCCCGAGGCAGCAGGGTTTCTCCCCTGCAGGCCCCCTAAAGTCCACCATACTTACCTGCTATTTCTTTCTGATGAATTGACCATTCCATTTCAAAGTTCTGAAATGGCCAACAGACCACAGAAAGAATTCTCTTTAGGCTCCTGTTTGAAACCAGCAGCTACAGCAATCTGCTGGCCTTGCTTTGTGGCCACAGAAAAATGGAAAATTATACAGGACATAAGTCCCATGAGAAAAACAGAATGAACTGTACCAACAGGAGAAAAATTAACTTGCTCAACAAAAAAGCAGGATACGGGTGTCAACTAAAAATTAATTAAAGATTCGAGCTAAATTGTTTCCAACAGGATGTCTTTTGTGATTCTCTCCTTTAAAAACTCTGTAACTTTCCAGTTGGAGGCCACTTGTTTGGACCCTGAAATTGGGGCAGGGGTGATGGTGGTGTCTGTGTACAAGTGGCCCTGAGCTCAGTTAACTAAATTCCAAATTTATAAATTTGGCTGTTTGGATTCCTATATTATGAATTCAGCTCATAAACTATAGCTACAACAATAATAGGGCTGAAATAAAAGCAAATACTAGGCTAAGAAGGCTGAAAGGACACAGAAATTAAGGAGAATAACATATGGAGGCATAGAGAAATATTGTGAATGCTATCCTCAGATTTTGAATTTGTGTTGACTGGTGAGTATGCAGAGTGACCAGAGCAAGGCTTTGAGAGTATCTTCTCTTCAGTGAGTGCTTCAGAGAAGCTGACTGGCCCAGGTACATTCTCAAACAGTTGTCTTTATGGGCTCTAGTATCTGTGGAATGACGGATTTAAAGCTGGATTTCTGAAATGTATAGAGGTAGTTATTATGCATCCAGATTATGTGTGTGTGAAAGGGTGTCTACAGGTATGATCAGTCCTTTAGCTCACTTTTATGAACTGGTTACCAGCTATTTCATTAGTTTTGTAGATTTTTGAGGTGTATATCTTCTATAGATGTGCCAGTTTAATTATTTCTGCTACAAAAGCAGTCCCATTTTCATTGCCAGTAATGAAGGATAGGCCATATTTGGGGTTGAATTCTTATACCAGGACCCTAACAACATTTGTTATCTTCTTTATGTGGATAGGATATGTCTTGGCCAGCCTGAATAGGTGAATAGAAGCACCAGTTGATATCTGTAGCCCTAGTAAGAGTTTACTCTATTGTTTTTAAGGGGTGGCATTTCACAAGTTTTTCTTCATCTATTAATTTAGTTTTTGAAATGTACTGTCACTTGAAAACAAATCTAATGTTTGGACTCTATTTTTACCTCATTTTGAAGGATGTCTTCTTGGTCAAGCTGTTGCTCTGCTTAGGGTGGCCATACTTCATTGAAAGTTCTTCCAATGGAGAAGTGAGAAGAATAGCTGAAGTGCAGAACCATCCAATGCAGCCAGTGAAGCTGCAGCAGAGGCTGCTCTATAACTGAACTTCTCTTCTTCCCAATCCCATCTTCTACACTCTACATGTGTGTTAATCTCGGGCGAGCTCCCTAATAAATAACTGGCATACACATGTCCATCTCAGAATCTGGTTCCAAGGAAATTCAACCAGCAGTATATTTTACCAGGAAAGGTCTAAAAACTGAGATGCTAACACTGGATTATAAATGGCAGCTTTGGATGGCAGCATGACCAAAGCAATGGTCAGTGTGGCGTGCGTAGACAAGGCACACACACACACACACACACAAAAGACAAAAACCTGGGGGGCCAAGTATTTAGCTCAGTGGCATAAGTGCCTGCCTGGCAAGTGCTGGGTCATCAGTTCAATCCCAGGTACAAAAAAAAAAAAAAAAGACAAGGCACAAGGATCTATGCCACTGTTAATATTTTCACTACTTCTGGCAATTGCTAGGAACCACTCCATTACTGCCTCACCACGTCAGTACCCATCTGCCTGGCATTCTAAGAGCTCACTGCCAAAGGTTAGGAAAGAAAGGAACCAAGCTGCACAGAAGAGGACAGACTATTTATTTGTGGTTAATACTTGAGAAAGATCTCATGAAAGCAAACACCAAGAAACCTCTCCTATAGGCTGAAGGACTGTGACTATCTTGAGTACTGATTGGTTTGCAAAGTTTGACACTGGGGACCTTGTGAGTAAGTATGTTTATCTGCTAGGGATCATTGTTTTAAGAACAGTCCATAAGCCTTGGTCATCCAGTAGAGATGTCAGTTTTGCCTTCCTCGTTTTTGACTTTTAACAAAGGACCGTAAGTCTTGAGGCTCTAAACTCTTCACCTCTTCTCCAATGAATCAGCATTGATTGATGGGAGCTACTCTGCCCAAGGCATTTCATGTACTTTCCCTGCTGGGAGGGCCACAGATTGTGATGGATTGAGATGGGGTACAGATGGTAACTCCTTTGCTTAGAGGAGGGTACAGTCTAGATATTATTTGGTTTTCAGGGACTAGCCCACAGAGGCTTCCACCTGAGATACAACATTTTGTGAGGTTTTAAATTGTTGCCTTCCCTGCCTCCATCAGCCTCTTTCTACTCATAGAACTGCCTCTGAAAATCTCTTACTAAAGAATCTATGGGTGATGCTGTGTCTCAGGAATCTGACAGAAGGCCTCATTAGTTGTGCTTTGTGCCTAAGTATGGAGAAACTAATTTAAGATTTCAAGTGTGCTTAAAATTCTACTGTTGTTGCAGGAGTGTACTATATTATCATAATGAGCCAAATTTGTTAATCATCTTGCAGGGGAAGGGAGACAGAAACAATATGGGATAAAACACTGATGACTAACAGTGTGAAATCTTCACTTGCTTCTCTGTGGTTGACAATTGTAGGATCATCACTTGCTTATCATGTGCTATGTACTTGTAGAAAATGTATGCTATTCTAACCTTTTAAAAGTGTTGGTTGTATTTACAGTGTGTTAACTTCTTCCTCCACAGAAACAAGGCTAAGACCCTGAATAACCTAGATCACCAATCCATGAAACAGTGATTTTTGGAAGCAAGCTTAACCTGTAAGTATGAAGTACCCTTATAGTCATGTGGATGCCCCTATCCTGCAGCACCACTCTGTTGCTAAGACAGCTTCTCTTCTGCTTTCTCTGTGTTTGCTTCCTAGTATACTAGCTTTGACGCCCCCTCCCCATTTTCTGCTAAGAGCCTCACTTCCTTATCCTTCTTCAGGGTGAGGTCAGGTACCTTTAGAGGTGGATGGTCTCTCAGAGACTCCCCACCAGACGCAACATTTTAAAAAACAGAATAAAACCAATCAAAACAAAGCAGTGTAAGAGATACAGGCCTAAAAACATTACAAAATCCACAATAGTTACCATAATGCCTTTTGATGTCTTCAAAAATAACTGCAGATAACTTCAGACATAGTAAAAATAAAACAGAACAGAATAAATTAGAAACAACAAAACAAGACAATGAGTGCAGTGAAAGACTTCAAAATAAGCCAATAGTAAATCCAAAATTGCTACCATAATATATCTTGCTGTCTTTGAAATAGCCGCCCTAGTCATTGGATTTGACATAATCAAATAAATCAAAAGACAATAAAACTCAACCCAACAAAACAATGGAAATGATATAGGACTTCCAAAACAAGACCATAGGGAATCAACAAAGGCTGCAACCCTCGAAGGAGATCCCCTTTAGATATCATATTGTGTGCCAAAATCTTCTGAACCAATGATCAGACCACTGGCCCTAGACCTACAATGTTAGTGAAACACCAAAGCACCACAGGCATCCAATTGCATTTCACCTCTGTGTCTATCATCACAGCCTGTGTTTCTCTGAATAAGCTGTTTGCTTATGGCAGGAGTTGGGGGGATGGGATATATGCTACTTCTTGTTTACCAGCCCATGTCCCAGAAGGGGCTGAGGTCTAGCTGTTCCAGTCCAGCAGGGTTTCATGCATGATGCTGGTTCCAGATTTGGTTTGCTTGCTGATGTGTCCTTTGCTCTCTCTACCCCATACCACAAATTGTGCTGACTTATGGGGAGAGGCTGGCGTCTGGCTGTTCCAGTCTGGCAGGTGTCTACTCATGGTGTGTTAAGTTTCCAGACTGGGGTTTCTTGCTCACTACACTTTGTTTAAATACACTCTAAATTTGCTATGTGTTTGATATGCATTTTTTGAAGTATTGAGATACGTTAGACAATTTCTACATCTTCCAGAAGGAAAACATAAAACTTTCTCTCTTCTATATTTGCTTATATTTTAAAAGATATTAACGATTGGTGAATTGTCATAGTCAATATTATTCACTTATATCTCTTTCATAGTAAGTCAAGAGCTCTAGAATACTTGAACTAAAGCCCCTCTTTGACTCAATTGTTTTATGTCAATCCCACTGTCTCTTTTTTAATCAAAGTACTTTCTTAAAATAGTTTCATGCAGTCAATATGTTTGATTGTTTTACATACACATTGCTTTCTTAGATCTTATTCTTTTTATTTCAGAATTTTTGTTTTCGAATTCTACATTTGGGCTGGGGATTTAGCTCAACGGCATAAGTGTTTGCCTTACAAGCATGAGGTCATGAGTTCGATCCCTGTTACCGATAAAAAAAAAAAAAAAAGAAAAAAGAAAAAAGAGAATTCTGCATTTGCACCTAAGGTAATTGTGAGGCATTCCAATTTTCCCAGTGCAGTGACACTGAGTAAATGCTCTCAGATCTCTTTGTAGGGGAAAAGAGGGAACTTTATTTACTTTATTTATATCCTGCACAAGATCTGCAGGGTTTTAAACCCTAAAAACACATCAACCATGACCCCTGATGGGTTTCAGGTGTAAAACTAGATAAATGTTGGAATGGGAAATAATATTGGGTCTGCCTCTCAGATTCATGGAAACTGTCCTTGAAATCATCTGTTTTCTCCTCATTGCTTTTGAACCTATTCCTTATCTTCAGAACTCTTGTTAAACAGGGCACATGGCTGATCATTATGACAATGCAGCTCATTATTTTAAATATATCTGCTTGGATTTCACAGATTGCTGGGTAGAACCATCCTATATATAACCATGTCTACAACCTCCCATCAGGGAGTTGAGTTCTGAAAAATCATGCTTATCTCTTCTGCCTTGGCCAAGGGAGAGACTTACAGGGAATAACATCTTGAAATTAGGCAAGCTGTCTCTCAGCAGTGCATATTCTATTTTTTAAATTTTTATTTTTTTATTACATAAGTACAGTGTATAATGATTACATCACATGGAAAATGGTGCACACATATTACACCTCTTGAATAATTTTTCATCCTCTTTCCATTCTCCTCTTCACCCATTTCATCTCATTTCTCTTCCAAATTAAAAAAAAATCTATCTTCCTATTTCTTGTTAACTTTTCACACTTTATATTTTATTGTTATTAATATTTTATTTTTTTGACAGGGTTTCACTATGCAGTTCAGGCTGTCCCTGAACTCACTTTGTAGCCTACGTGGGCCTTGAACAAGCAGTGATACTCCTGCCTCAGCCACCCAAGTGCTGGGGTTACAGGTGTGAACAACCACCGCTGACTCCATCACTCTATTTATTTTGAGTTTGATTTATAAAACAAACTATGTGATATTTAAGCTTGTGTGTCTGATTCATCTCAGTGAAAATAATAATTTCAAGGTGCATCATTTTTCCTGTAAATAACCCGAGTTTATCCTTCATGATAGTGTATAATTCTATTGTGTGTACATATCACAATTTCTTTATGCCTTCATCCTTTCATTGAACATGTAGGCCACTTCCAAGATCTAGCCATTATGAATTCTGCTGCTGTGAACTGAGGTATGCATGCATCTCTGTAATCCAATGTTTTTGGCTCTTTCAGGAAAATCCCTAGAAGAATAGCTAGGTCTGGTCACCCAGGCATGTTGTTAATGTTTTAAATGTGCTTTTAACAACTTAAAACTGAAATTCAGAGATGGGAAGTTGAGGCTATATTGACTTAAATTTCAAAAGTCACTGGAATGTTTATACCTCATTTGAAGGAATTATAGGGATTAAGAAACAATTCCAAAATCCAAACTTTATTCGGATATAAATTTTATGCTTTGTCTGACTCAAGTCCAGGCTTAGATGTCTCATTGAGACGACTGTTGTCATTTCTGCAAACAATGAGAAAATCCATCATGTTTTAGTCAATTCCATTTTCATGACCGTTATTCCTAGTGTTACAGTTTGACTTTTCTTCTTTGTTTTCAAATTTTGTAATACAAGTAGTCATACAAAATTTTAAAATTAAGTATATAATAAATGAGTTTCTTTTTTACTGCTGGTTTCTACCTGTTCTCTGCAGGAAGACACAAGCATACTAGTTTTTTTTTATTAAACTTTTAAATGATATTTTATTTTTATTTATATATACCTGTTTATATATGACAATATTATAATCATCATATATACACTTATGTTTATTTGTTAGTTTGTGACTTTTTATTTTAATTTTAAAATATACAAAACACAATTCTATATTTGGTTGAATAGACCGGCCTGCCTGTATTCTAATAGAAATCCTACTAAAGTTGACATTCTGAAACATATTGTGACATATAAGTAATTTCTAATTTTTCCCATCAAAAGAAAGTCAATGAACCTTTTGTATAGATATGTTATTGCAAGCATTTGTTTTCTAAATGACATTTCCTTTCAATAGATACATGTATTTGTTCTATATAATGTGGGCCAAACACTGATATTCTCCAATAAACACCTTTAATTTTAAAACTTTGCAGAATGCAAATAAAACAATTTGCACCAAAAGTAAGCCAAAGTATATACTCAAAATCTGTTATTTCTCTAAAAGTAGCGCTAATCTTCATCCAAGAGTGAAAAAAGTTTTTCCATAGCTGAGACAATTGATGGAGCAGAAGCAAGGACATTCAAGAACGGCGTAAGGAGACTTTCGCTGTTTTCCATATCTTTAATTCTTTTCTGCAAATTATTTACCTCTGCTTCTATTGCTTCAGCTTTCTTCTCAAAGTTTTCTTCAAGATACTGCATGTTCAACTAAAAGAAATGAGTGAAAATGGAGAAGTAAACACAATGTTAGCAATACGGCTATTTAAAGAATTATATTTTTTAAAAACCTTAGAAAACTGTATTTATATTACCACTAAAAGTTTTGCAATGACATGAGAATAATTTAACTTAGCAACCAAAAATACTATCTGAATTAGATAATATTTGGGGAGGAGAAAGCATTATTTTACTATGTTATTATTACTCATTATTTACTTCTGTTATGCTGAGGTATGAGAACAAATTTTTCATGTAATTGCCAAAAAAAACCAACAACAACAACAACAAAAAAGTTCCATTGTTTTGAATGCACATATTCTTCATTTGTCTTGGGCATTATGGTCAATATATGATGGTAATAATGGGAACTTGTTTGCTTTTCTAGAATTTGTTCTACAGTTTCCAGATGGATAAGAGCGGAATTGCTTTGGTACCATATGGTCCACAGGCTGTCCACATGCGGTATTATGGTTTGTATTTAAAATCTCTTCCAAAACACTCACACATATGGAAGAAGATTGGATCATCAGAATGCAGTACTCATCAGGGCATTTATCCTTTGACGATTTCAGTAAGTGGATTGCTGTTAGTTTGTTGGATCAGGCTGTAGGTGAGTACCAGGGCATTACCATGATGGGACCATGATGGGACCATGATGGGAGATGGGAGCAGTTGGAGCAACTCTATCTCTGTTTCCTGACTACCATTGTCTGAACTCTTTCCTCTGCCAAGCCCCTGTGCCATTATTTGTTTGCCTAGGAGTCTGTCTACTATGGAATTTTGGAGATTTTGTCCTACCTACAGGAAACTAACTAGGACACCTAGAGACAAGTATAGTTGGTTTATAAGTTATCACTTCCTTGTGCTTTTTAAGTGTAGATATTCCTGATAGTTTTATATCAGCATGGATCTACTTCAGGGTCTTTGGTGACAGTAAGACTCCTAATATTATGGGTTCTGTTAATGTGAATCAATTGCTGCTGACATCAACAAAAACTGGTTAAAAATTCTGTTTATTCAGGTCCTGGTTAATCAGGCCCTTGTGAGGTCATTTTATGAACTCCCAAATACAAATGCTTTTCATATTCTCCATGGAAATATAGGAAGCAAGATAACCTGAATTTTCAGAGTCTGTACATGGACAAAAATTCAGAAGATCCACCTTTTTCAAAAAAATATACCACAGGATTCCAGTTCAATGAATTTCCAGCACCAAATTTCTCTTGTGCCTCCTTTCTGAGCTGGCCATGACATTCAACATCTTAATAAAGCACAGTGACACTGGGAACTACTGACAAGGGGCACACTCACCCTCAGCATATGATCCAATATTTTTTTCTGTTCTCTCAGGATGTTTTCTTTCTCCAACTTCAACTTCTTTTCAGTTTCTTCTTTATTTTCCCTGATAGTTCTCTCTAGATCTGCCATCTTCTTCTCATGTTCATCTAATTTTTGTCTTAAAAGTTCTTGTTCCTTCTCAGCTGCCTTCCTCTTGGTCATCTCAGCTGCCCCAGGAAATATCCAGAGAGGGAAAAAGCAAAGAATTGAAAACTAATATCTTTCTTCCTGAACTCTGAGATGAAATCAAATCTGAAAGAAAATCACACGATTCATGCAAGTGCACACTAACCAAGTGCAGATTAGAAGGTGATGGAAAATGTCCTATCCCTCTAGATAAAACCCCCCAAACTCCCCCATGTTCTTTTCACATTCACAAGACTGCATATTTCACAAAGGAAGGATGCTATCAGTATGGGGAACAACTTCCTGTTGGATCACTCAGGGTCATGCAAGAATCTGCTCACAAATGGAAGCTCAGTCTTATCCTCTTACCTGCCAAAGCCTTCTCACCATCAGTGAGAGCTTTATCGGAATGCAGGATGGATTCCTCTATTGCTGCCTGTGACTGCAGGAACCTCTGCAAGACCTGCATTGCCTGTGGGTCCAAAATTTAAAAACTTACCACTTTGACAATATTTCTGCAAAATAAATGCATGCATGTCATTTTACTTCATGACTAAAGTCTACAAAGGAGTCAAGCTCCTTAGTGTAACAAGAGATGGTCAGTGTCTTCTGCTTCCCATCTCTGTCCCTCCAGTCTTGTCTTGAGATCCTTCTTGCCACATGTTGTTGGTTCCAGTCAGTCATAATCACATGTATTTTTATACACTGCAACCTCAGATGGTTTCATATATTTGTTTTTCAACAAGAAATGCTGGTTCTACACTGTGCTGCATTGTCCAGATCTCACTGGTTTTATCTCTATGAAAGTTATTTAATTTCTTAGGGCTTCTCAGTGCACTAGTGTAAATTGCCCACAATATAAGTATATATTACTTCTAGCTATTTGGAAAATGAAATTAAAAAGAGAAAAAAAACTTATGACTAAATTTATCACCAATATCAGTTAAATACATGGTAGTTTTATCATTAATAGGTTCATTACCAACACCTGTATCTCTCATTTTTGCAGTTCATAGTGCACAGAATATGCACATCTCTATTTAGTTATTCTGCTTCTTATTTTGATCATGCTGGAGAGGAAAACTTGTAACTGAGCTATGTAAATCCCTTGCACTAAGAACTCTAATACATTGTAAGTCATCTTGGACAATGAAATGAACAATTTTTGATATTTCCTTCTTGGATTCCTGAGCTACTCAGTACCTTTAATAATGAATTTTTTTATTCTCAGGAATATGTAATAAATATGCAGAATTGAAATGAAAATTGGGTTTCTAGGAGTAGCACACTGCTCTAACACATACCTGACATACTGAGAACCTAGGTTGTATACCTTGGGGGAGGAGGGTGAACATTTTATGCTCCTCTTCTGTTTTCTTATTTACACACACCTGGTTCCAGACCACTCTTGATATTACTCTCTAGACATTCCCAGGCTACCCTACTCCTCACCTTGACTCCTTTCCTAGGCACTTGCCAATAGTCCTCTTCAACTTTTTTCCTTGCTGTCATGTATAGCTGGTACCCTCCAGGAACAGAGAAAGTTCCTGCTGAAATGTTTTCCATTAATGCTTTTGAAAGTAGATTCAGTTTATCTTGGCAGCATTGATCAGATTCCTTTTCATTCTTCAGCAAGAAATCATCCTTCTTAGTCTGTATAATTTTCTGCAAGGGAAATGTAGAGAGATAGCACTAAAAGAATGTCTCAGAGAGGAAATAATATCCCAGAGAGCCTGGCAAAGAGGTCAACCTGTTTTTTATGAAAGAATTATTCTAGTTTAGGAAGATGTGTGATGAATGAGAAATCATACACTTCAACTTATTCAAAACACTGAAAACTTTCTGCCATGTCGTGGGAAATTCTGAAACTTTCAGGACCTCATGATCTTTATCTGTGAAATGAAGGGACTCATTCCACAAGGTCTGTTGGTTTCTTAGAGCTGTGCGTCCTCCTCTTGTATCTTCACTGCCACAAAACACAACAATGAGAAATGCACTAGAAGGATGATCTTGTCAGAGAAACTTAAGTTTTCAACAAAGAACAAGGACATATTGAAAAAACGAACATATAACACAAGACTAAAGAATGCTCTGGGCAGGCTTGCAGTTCACAGCAATGTTTACCAGAATACCCTGGATGTATTAAAGAGGACATTTATTTTGATTATGTTTCAATTACCTGGAGAAATACTGCATAATGGGCCTGAGGTTGTTTTTTGTTTTTATTTTTTAATTTGTTTAGTATTGGCATAGAGTTTGAGAGCCTAGATTGTCAGTGACAATCCAAAATATTTACCTTGGAATGTGAAATAAAAATGAATTCAATAAAGTCATTTCTAGGCTTTCCTCATCAGGAGGAAAATCAGGAAACCACTGGATAAGATACAGTACCATCAGCTGCTTCTGGAATTGCTGATTTTCATCCTTGAAGGAGCACTCTGTGAAGATCGAGATGGCCTCCTTCTCACAAGCCGCGTGCTCGTCCAGCAGCTCCTGGAGCGAGTCTGTGGGGAGCCGCAGGCGCTGGGCCATCTGCTCGCTGTAGAGATCAGCTGCCTTCTGCACGGCTGCTGCGTTCTCACGCTGGGCCAGAATGGTCACTGCGTTCTCCAGGCAAGGCACCGCCCCACTGTTGATGGCCTTCACGTAGGTCTCCACCAGAGCCCCCAGCCCTGAATGATCCAGAAATTGTAGGGGATAAATAAGAAACTTATAATTCAATGGGTTCTAAGGTTATTAGACTAACTTGTTAAAATCAGTATGCCTCTGTGTCTGTCTCTGTCTCTCTCCCACATGTACACCTACTTCCTAATTTCATCCTCACTATCCTGTTAATCTGTCATTTCTATTGCTCTCCAATTAAATGACATTAAAAAATGTTTAATAATCTAACTTCATCTAACAAAAAGTACATGGAAAACAAAATTTCCAAATTAAAATTCTATTAAAGAACAGGAGGAAAAAATGGAAACAATGCTTTTGTAAATGAAGAGAGCAAGAGGTATTGAAAGGTGGGTATGGAAAATAGGAAAAAAATCAAGATATATCATGTACAGGTACAAGTTCCCTGTGATGAATGTGGTCATTATGTAAACCTCAAATGTACCAGTAATCTTAGTTAATAAAATAAATACAGAAACCCTACAGACAGAAACAAATCCCCTCACAAAGAAAGAAAAAAAAAAGAAAAATACCTGAAGAAAAATAGATTATATAAAAAACTAATGAGGTAAGTTATCTCAGAGTACATTTGCTCCAAATTCTGAAACTTTCAACAGATCTTCAGGTAGTTAGAGGCTAGTATTTATATTTAGGCTGATTTAAGCTTTTAGAAATGTTTCCTATTTTCACTGTAAACAAGAATTTACATTTATGGCTCTCTCTGGGTAAGTATTCTATATCTACTTTTACACAGTAATTTCATTACAAATGGAAGATTTTTTTTTCAAATATGTGGAAGCAACACATTCTTGTGAAAAAGCATACAAATTTTAAGAAGAAAGCCTATAAACTCCAATAAGTGAGATCATTATAAATTATACAAACTTTTTATAGAGTTTAAATAAATGTATACTGTGGTAACAATAATTAAACAAAAATAATTTGTGCTCATTTTGTAGTCTCTTCAATATATATTAGTCCATCCAAACATATGTAAATAAGACTTACGATTCCCAGTGACCACAATGCCTTCTTTGAGGGTCTTGATCTTTGCATTAGTGAACACATAAGAACAGAAACTGTGTGTTTGTTTTTGGAATTTAGGGTTCAGTTGGTCTTCTGAGAGACTGTCCAGTTTGAGTAGGTCATGTGTGTTATTTGTTGGCCGATCAAAGACAAAACACTTCCGATCTGGAAAGAAATTCCTGATGCCCTCCCTGGGAAGGTTTGACATTTGTGCTTTAGGATTGTTACCTAAGGAATGAGGAAAAAGAGTACAATAAGATAGTATTGAGACAGGGAGATAAAAGGTTTATTTTGATTGAAATTGCACCTTTTGTGTGTTCTACACTCACAGAATATCTTTCATATAAACATTTAAAATTTGGCACATCAAAATTGTACCAATGTTATAATGTGAAAGATATATATATATCTTCAGTGAAAAAGAAAATTTGACTGATCTCCCCAAGCAGGAATATGGCACCAACTATGGACTAATTCACTTGATGTTTGCTGAACGAATAAATAGACAAACATAAATTTCTAGTCTACTCAGTGTCTTCTTAAAATTGAAAAGCAGCATCAAAGTGAAGAAAGACTTATAGGAGATAATGGAATGATATTTTAAATAAAAGCATTAGTATAATGAGAATGCTGTTATGATTATTTAAGAAAACTCATTTTGATGCTAAACATATTTCACTTAAAAATTCCTAATGTATAGAGATGGACAATAAAACAGTGGTTAGCAGGAGTAGAGAGGTGTAGAAAACAAAAAGCAGTAGATCTATGAGGGGTACAGGTCTAGAGATCTCATGTACAAAATGAGGTTAGAGAAAAAGCTATTGTAAAGCTTTTACCGAAATGAGTCAATTTAACTTGCTTCTACAACAAATAATACCTGTGTAAGATGATAGTTGCATTGTCTGCCTCTTGATAATAACCACTGAGCTATCTACATGTATCCAATATCCTCATTCCTGAAATATACATCATAAAGTTTGCTTTATAAAATTTCACACAATATTGGATTTTAAAAGAATCACAAGTGTCCAAAAAAGTGTGTGATAAAGGATTATGTTTGATTGAACAGGTTTTTTTTTCTTTCTGTTTGTCACTATTTCAATCAATGTTTTAAGAAAACAGCAGTAGAAAAATGAAAGCAAGAATGAGTAAATCATGCTGGCTGGGGAAGAACCAGAAAGCCACACCCACTCCTCTGATAGCCAAGCAACACCTTCCAGGAGAGAAGAATAGCCCTTATTCCCAGGCATAAGAAACCAGCTGATTTGAAAGAACACAGGCTGAGATGATAGCAAATGAAGCAAAGAAACAGCTTAACACTTGTATTGATGATTGATTTTGCAAGGGTAAAGTCAGTAGTCTGAGCAACTATTTAGAGGATAACAATATGCAGTACAGTAACTATTGTAGATTTGCTACTGTCTCATTTGTCAAATTCAGTATCATACTCTTTGTCTTGCTTTGTCTCATTTTATTGCTTTGTTTTATTTCCTTTAAAATTAAAAAGGCGTAAGTCAGAAATTACATTATTCACACAATATTTGTATAAACGCTTATATAAATAATGTACAAATAATCTGTCAGACAATAATATCTGCTTTGAAATAATAGTATGAATAAATATATCAAAGTTAATGAGTACTATCAGTGTAAAGTCAAATGAATGTATGGTAGCAAAAATGTATAAGAATAAAGGTGTCATGGTTTATGTCAGTTGCTCCCAAGACTCATACCTTTGCATTATGCATTTGTGATTGGTTCATTGTCTAGTGCTTGGATTGGGGGTGTGAGTGCTACACTGGCCTACGGGTGGAGCCAGGATGTGATGTAATGGCAGGAAGAAGGTGTGTCTCTCTCTCTTGCTTGTTTCTGCTTGCTGTTTGCAGCTGCCATGAACTGTGGCCCCGCCATGCCACCCTGCCTTGGAGCCAACTGAGTATGGACTGAAACCTCCAAAAACTGTAAAAAATAAACCTTTCCTTTCCCAACTTTGGGTGTCAGGTATCTTGTCTCAGCAATGAAAAAAAAGTAACTAATACAGAATTTGGTACCAGGAGTGGGGTCATTGCTGTGACTATACCTGACCATGTTTTTCAAGAGGTTTGGGAAATGGCTTGTGGGCAGAGTTTGGAAAGGTTCGGACATGTTGCCTGGATGCACAGAGCTGGAGCAGCTGAGGCTGTTCCATAGAGGAGATTGTGGTCAGAGCTCAGGAGACCAGAAGGTTGACAGAAAGCCTGATGGTAAAGACAAGGCTTGGGAGGTTTCTGCTGGGAAGAAGGACTGCATTGATTGTTGGGCTCCCTATGATGTGTGTTATGGCTTGGCAGAAAGTTTGTCTGCATTTTGCTCATGCCCAGAGACTTTGCCTGAGACTGAGATTAAGGGTAATGGACTGATTAATCTGGCACAGGAAATTTCAAGGCAGTCAAATGTTGAGGCTGTGGCATGGCTATTGTTGGGGGCTTTTAGCCAGGTCTAATGTTGCAAATCAAGAGCAAAGAGCCCAGCAGGACAATGTAAAACACTGTGAGTTTGGCCAGAAGGAAAACTCCTGTAAAGCTGTGGATTGTAAAGATAGTGCTGAGACTTTGATTGCTGAGAAGAAACAGAGGGATAAGAAAGATGGCCAGGGGGCATCGCAGGAAGCAGTGGGTCTCCACCCTTTGCAGCCCCAAAACTCTAAAAGTGAAAGAATTTTCTCAGATGAGAAAGCATCAGAGCACCATGCTCCAGAATGGCACAGGAGGCCACATGAGGTTTCAGAATGGCGGTAGCCACATGAGGTTCCAGAATGGCAGCAACATAGAAAAGCTTTTCTTCACAATCAGGTAAACAGAGCCCAGCAATCTAGGCAATCGACTCCTACAGCCAAGAGAGAGAAAAGCCTGGCTACTGCTCCAGCTGGCAGCGGACATTGGTGGCATCCACATGGTGCTGATTTTAGGTGCAAGGAAAATGCACAAATTTTGAGGGTAAGAAGGCTTCACCTCGATTGCAAAGGACCTGGGAGGCCAAGCAATGTGGCCCTGAGAGGGCAATATGTAAAGATATAAGTGTGAAGCCAAAGGTGCAGTGGAGACCCCAGAAGTTTGGAAAAGCCAAGAACATGGATCATCCAAGGAAAGCTGCAAAAACTGAGCAGAAAAGGTTTAAGAGAAAAGCTGTGGGAGCTGAAATCCCTGGAAGTGATGTGGGGGTGGAATCACCCAAGCCTTTTGGAGCTTGTAACCAGATTGCTTCAAATGCTGAGCATGGAACTCTAGTACTTAATGTTCACCCTGCTGGATGTTGGACTTGCTCTGTTTCCAATACTTTATATTCCCCCATTTATAACTTTTGGAATGGTAATATTTATTTTGTGCCTTTGCATTTCAGAAATGTTTAACCTTATTTCACTTGTATAGGGGGTTACAGTTAAAAGTTTGCCATAGATATTGGAAGAGAATTGGGACTTGGACTTCTCAGCAATGCTGAAAATGTTAGGACTTTGGCAACTCTTGGAGATGGACTAAATGTCTTTTGTATAAAGGTTGTACATGAGTCTTTGGGGGCCAGGGGTGGAATGTTATGGTTTATTTCAGTGGCCCCCAAGCCTCATGCCTTTGCATTATGCATTTGTGATTGGTTCATTGTCTAGTGCTTGGATTGGGAGTGTGAGTGCTACACCGGCCTAGGGAAACTCACAAACTCTGTTGAATCTTGTACTCCATCAGACTTTGAGGAAGACTTTGCCCTGATTAGTTTCGTGAGCCAGGATGTGATGTAATGGCAGGAAAAAGGCATGTCTCTCTCTCTTGCTGGTTTCTGCTTGCTGTTTACAGCCGCCATGAACTGTGGCCCGCCATGCCACCCTGCCTTGGAGCCAACGGAGTATGGACTGAAACCTCCAAAAACTGTAAGAAATAAACCTTTCCTTTCCCAAACTTGGGCATCAGATATCTTGTCTCAGTGACGAATAAAATGTAACTAAGACAAAAGAGAAATGCAAATGCCTCCTCTTATTTGCCTAGAACATATAATTACTTTTGTATGGTCACTTTTAGGAAGTTACATATCACTATTATGCAGTTTTATTCCTTCTTGAAAAGCATCATGTCTAACTGTGTGAAACAAGCACAAACACACACACACACACACACACACACACACAGAGAGAGAGAGAGAGAGAGAGAGAGAGAGAGAGAGAATTGACTCCGCATTGCAATGTCAAGTTTAACAGCTTTGTGATCAATTGTTTTAAATGGAGGCTGCAGACTTCAGAACTGGATATGCAAGTGACTGTTTTTAGAATCTTGTAGCATTCATTGAAATCTGTTTGCTAAAGGATGAATTTTGTGAATAATCACTTGCTTTTGAGTAATTTCACTGTATTTCATGCTCTACATTTTTAAGTAAACCAAAACTCCGGGTTTTTTTTTACAGCTTCTAATGTGTACACCAGTCACTATTTCTAAAGACCTCCTGTCAGTTCAAATACAAACGAAACCTAAGAAATCATGGAGAATGTCAGAACATCCAATAGACAAAAAGTTCCCCCCTTGGACTTTGTAGTGGTACCTTTAGTCAGCTTCAAGCCATTCTCCAGGTACTGATCCTCTGTGATAGGCTGATCTTCCAACTTCAGCTCCAGCATGAAATCCCGTACAGTCCAGATGAAGCTGGGGAAGAAACTCACAAACTCTGTTGAATCTTGTACTCCATCAGACTTTGAGGAAGACTTTGCCCTGATTAGTTTTGTGAGCTCTGTCACATAACTAGACTTGGTTAAAGGAAATAATATTCCTACTAATAACTCCTATATTTCCTTTAATAAAAAGTATCTTGAACACTCTCATTTTGTCCTAGGTCATTCATGGTCCATCAAAGACAAGTAAGTCACAGGGAAGAAAAAAGTTATTCAGTATTAGTTCCTCAAAACCTCCAAAGTTGGGGCTGGGGATTTAGCTCAGCAGCATAAGCACCTGCCTTGCAAGTGTGCAGTCGTGAGTTTGATCCCCAGTACAAAACAAAACAAAACAAAACAAAACTCTCCAAAGTCATTTGGTGGCTGAGGACTTGAAAGGATACTGCAGCTGCTCCAGGGCCTGGTGGTTGATGGTGCCCATGCTATTGTAGACAAAGGTGCTGCTCAGAAGCACAGCCAGGGCGAAGATCCAGGAGTCATTCTCAGGATCACCCTAGAAAGTACAGGTGTTTAGGAGTCTGCTCTTGATTCTATTAGTCTTTCAAAATCTCAATACAAGGAAGAGAGACATGAATGCAAATAACAACTCTGATCATTATATAATTTGATATTAAGTGAAGATTATAACATTATAAAATTCTACTTTTCATACATTACAGAAAATAAGTCAATATACATATAGTCTAGTACTGTGCCAGCGTTTATGTATCATAATCAGGGATAGACATTAGCACATCTTCATTCTCCACATATTTCCTGGTTGATACTTCACATCCAATAAAAATATATATTTTGGAGATTTTGGGTAACAACTACAAAATATGTGAGAGGAAAGAAGATATATTTTGTTTTTATTGTTTTTTAAAATTATATTTTAAATGACAATAGAAAAAACATCAGAAAAACAAAGGAAAATATCTTTGTATACTGCGGTGACAATTTTTTTGTTTGTTTTGATATGGCACCAAAAAGAACAGGTGACAAAGAAAAACTGGACAAGTGGGACAACATTCAACTAAAGTGGTACCTGCCAGGAGAGGAATCAATCATGTTAAAAGGAAACTATAAGATGCCAGAAAAATTTTGCAAGCCATGCAAAATTATGTATTTCATAAGTGGTTAATAATATTAAAATATTTAAGGAATTCCTTTATTTGATAGCAAAGCCGACCAAATAATCCAATTGAAAATAAGCAAACACCTCCAATATATATTTCTTTAAAGGAAAAATATAAAAGCAAACCAACAGGAGACATAAAATGGCACCTATTCATATTACTGTTATGAAACAGCAAGTGTTGGTGAAGATTAAGAAAAAAACCCTAGTATCTGTTGGTTGGAATGTATATCAGTGTTGACATTACAGACAATATTAGGTAGTTTCCTTAAAGTCTTAAAAATAGAAGCATCATATGACCCAGCAATCTCATTCTAGGTATGGATTCCTGGGAAATGAGATCAGTGCCCGAAAGAGAAATGTGCGCTTCGGTGTTTATTGCACCATTACCCATAAGAGGTGAGGTTTGAGAAAATCAGGAGATGCGTCAATAAATATAATGTGTAATACATTTATCAACCTAGGAAAGAAGACAATCCTACCTTTTACATCAACAAGGAAATGGCCGGGGATTTAGCTCAGTGGCTTAAGCGCCTGCGTGGCAAGCATGAGGTCCTGAGTTTGATCCCCAGTACCAAAAAAAAAAAAAAAAAAAAAAAAAAAAAAAAAAAAAAAAAAAAAAAAAAAAAAAAAAAAAAAAAAAAAAAAAAAAAAAAAAAAAAAAAAAAAATCAACAAGGAAAAACCTTTAGGGTGCTATATTCAGGGAAATAAGTCAGAGGCAAAAAGGCAAATACTCATTATCTCATCAAGTGTTAGAATACAAAATAACAAAAAAGGAAAAAAATCAATCAGTAGTAGAGAATAACACAGTTTTCTTAAAGTCTGGAGGACGTGAGAAATGTAGAGACTGTACCAAAGAAGTGAAACTTCAGTTATGTAACACAAGTACTTACTAGAGAGCCAAGGAATGGCTTAGAAACCATAGTTAAAAACATAACATCTTGTACTTAAATTTTCTAAAAGGCTACAACTTATATGTTTACATTACAAAAAAGAAAAAGAAAATAGCAAGTATGTCAGGTCTGGATAATTTAATTGGTGGTCATTTCACTATATATATATATATATATATATATATATATATATATATATATATATCAAAATGACACTCAAAATATACACCTGAGTATATATTATGTTGACAATGTCTCAATAAAACTGAAAAAAGTAAACCAAGTTTCTCACTCTCTTTGGAGAAAAACTGTTAATACTTATGCACTATTCTCAATTAAGTCATGAAGGAAGGGGGGAAAAAGACAAATCATTACATTGTTTGGGAGCTAAAATACCAAAACTCCATTTTACAATGTTTACCACAGGAAAAAGTGTTGTATAGAACCAGCACCTTTAGAGGCTTCTCAGAGACTTTCAGAAGGTTCTATGGATAGTTAGGGAGATTCACCATAAGAAACCTGCAAATTTGTACTTTACAGATTTGAAGTGGATCAGAGACTGTACTTCACAGAGTAGCAGTGGATCAGAGACTCTTCCTTAGCCACTGAGATGGGGCTGACTCCTTACCACCTTCCACTCCAGATACCCAAATGCCTAACTATATTTGGTGAAAGAGTGATGTGAGCACACAACACCTTCTACAACTGAAAAACTCATTGTGCAACTCTGGTTGGTGGAAAACAACCTGCATGTGTCATTCCTCTTATGAGACAATATTCCAGGGCCAAATTGCAGTGATTGATCAATACAAGGGCTAATAATTCAGCACTCTTTCCCCAACAGAGGATATCTCAAAAGAGCTGTTCCAATCACATATGTCCCTGCAAACTGACAGAGGCCAGGGACTGCAGAGTACAGTGATTTTCCCTCTTCAATCTGCTTCTTTTCCTGTCACAATGTGGTCTCCACAATGGGACTAAAAACACTGTGGGGACCACAGTTTAATCCTGTTCACTAAATTCTGTATTCAGATCCTAGATGCTGGAACTCACTTATTCAATATTTTCCTTATTTTAAATCAATTTATCAACATCAGTGTCAAGAAATGAGTATTAAACTTACAATAGCATGATATGGGATATTATCCAGAAAGGAAATTCAAGTGGAACAAAATTTGCCTCTTTCACTGGTTTGGTATCTTGTATCTCATAAATAGATCACAGCAGTCAAGTCTTGATAAGAAAAGAGGACAGCATAAAATATAAAGGATCTCCCTGAGATTGTTTGCCTCACCTTTTCCACATCACCCAGGCCCTCTGTGTCCAGAAGGACCAGGGTGTGGTTTGGCTTGGTGGGGTGGGGCACACACCACATCCAGATGCCCTTGGTTTCAGATCGAATTGTGGAGCCCAGAGGGAAACCTGAAACAAAGAGGAGACACAACAAACGGTGAGCACAGATCCACCAAGTAACAGAAGAAATGTAGATGAAGCTTTGTCAGCATGTGAAGAAAAAAATGATAGTGCCTTCTCTATTTCTACAAGCTTGTCTTACTTTATAAGATATATTTTAGGCCAGAGTGTTTGTTGGGGGGGCATTAAATATAAGAATACTGACACGAAAGAGCTCAAATTGGCAACAAACAAGCATCCAGTAATCTGACAAAATGGAGACCTTTAGTATCTACAAGGATACTATTGCAAAAAAGGGTGAGACTTGGAGTCAGAGAGTAGCAAACTAAAGAGGAACCTAAGAAGAAAAAAAAGAAGCAGAAAATGGAAACTAGAATATATTTCATATTTTTAAAAATGCTAAGAAGGAAAAAGAACACAAAATAAGAGTTGGTAGTCACAATGGGATGGGAAGCCTAAGGACCATTTTAAGGACAGCAAATATTTAAGTCTTTATTTTGAGACAGGAGAATTATGTAGAAAAGTCACATTGTGTTGTATAAGGGAAGAGACACTGACAGAAGCCTAGTGATTAAGAATGTAAGAAATGTAGAATAATGAGCTTTAGAAGAATGTACTGTTTTCAATGACAATATGAAAAGAATATGGGAACAATTGATAGCAAAGTATTAATTTGCTGGTCAGAATTACAAGTGCTTCATTGAGAAGAGCTGGGTCCCACCTTCATGTGCTTGACAAAAATAATTAAGAAGCTGAGATGTAGCAGACATCAAGCAACTGGCCCCACTCCAGGACAATACTCACCACTGTTCCGTCCTGCCAAACGGTTCATCAAGTAGGATTTTCCAGTACGGTACAGTCCGACAATGGCCACCACCACCACTGGATTAGAAATCCTGCTAAGAATCTGTAAAGCTTCCTGGTTCACTGACAGCTGCTCATTAATGTTTTCTATCAGACACTGGGGGGCCAACATCTTAGGTCCAGATGTCATAGCAGCTTGCCAAGCTAGAATAATGAAAAGAAATCTGCAGATACTGTCAGGATGATTGTACAAGGATATGGAAACACCATTGTCACTGAAAAATACCATATAAATAATCATATATACTATCTTACATGACATATGTATCATCTACTATATATATCTGTAAAGTATATACATACATACATACATATATATAATATGTATTGCAAATATGTATTACACATCATATATATAACCAAAAATGAAAACCCCCAAATCTGGATAATATAACATTTTTTTCTGTACAAGAATGCTGCAATCACTTCCCTGACATAATAGTACTCCAAAAGACATTGGTTGTTTTATAAGTTTTTTGCAGTTGTCTTTTAATGAATATTATGTGGAGGTTAAAAATTTCTCTCAAAACTCTCATATATTCAGCAGTAGGACTCTGGAAGTTTGTTGGATTATGGAGAGGATTACTATCCTTATGAGTGTATTAACACACTGTTGAGTCGTATTAGAAAGTAAGTCTACTTGGAGAAGACAGCTCAATGTAGGCATGACATTCAATTATTTATCCTCTATTTGGAACATTTATTTTCCCTGCTCTTTGCTTCCAACCACCATGAGATGCGCAATGGCCATAATATTTGCCCCTAGGAACCAGCCAATCATGGAATGAGGCCTCTCAAACTTTGAGCCAAAATCAGCTGCTCTTCCTTTAAGTTGAAGGGTTGAATAGTTTGTCTCAGCAAAGGAAAAGCTAACTAATATAGAAAACTATTATCACATAAGTGGGGTGTTGCTGTGAATGACACCTGACCATGTGATTCAGAAATTTCTCAGGTAGCTTTGTGAGAAGAGTTGGAAAGTTTAGAGATGTGAGTTATACAAGTTTTCCAACACACTGTTCAGGATTTAATGGGACATTCTGACTGAAAGTTGTTGCAAATGTGCACAATAAAGGCCAGGCTTATGTAATTTCAGATAACAAAAAGAACACAATTCAGGATAACAACTTTGAGCCCACCTTGGGAAATTTACTGACGTAGTAAGATTATCTCGCTCTCAAAAAATTAAAGTAAAAATTTGTATAGATACAGCTCAGTGTTAAGGGAGTGTGTTCAATCCTCACTGTCAAGAGAAAAAACTGTTTGCCAGAAGTGCCAGATAATTACTACAGTAGTAAGATCCTTTTCATTTTAATTCTAAAAACCCCTGTAAAGTATGCAATTATTCCATGAATCTCCTGTCACTTTTTAAATGTCATTCTATTACAATAGTTGTCCATGGAGTCTGTTATTTTTTGAAATCAGAATGTGTAAACATAATATTGCTTCAAATGTTGCAAATTATTTTATTTATTTATTAATAAAATTAATTAATTTTAATTAATAAAAATTAATCATTAATTAATTCATTAATTAAATGTTGCATCAAATGTATCAAATTATTTTATAATTATATATCACATATTTAAAATGTTTCTGGTTCCATTCATAATAACCAGGTGTATAGTCAACTTGTGTGGATTTAAGCAAGGAGATTTGTCTACCTAATCAAAGAATTTTAGGGTACTTAATGAACTGCAATAAAATATAATTTTAAATCTATTTGGAGGGCATTTTAATAATTAAAAGAAATGGCAGAACCTTACATTGCAACATAGTACGTGTCACAAAAAAATGATTTCAGTGAGCCTTTGTTAACTTACATAGAAATTATTAAAAAGATTATTATAAGTAAATGATACAGTAGATTATATAATTTATTAAAATCTTTACACTATAAATTATTAAGGTGCAGAAATTTACAAATCAATTTTTCACTGGAACAGAACAGTAGTCAAGTTCAAACAAAATTGGCCTGCATAATGTTCTTGTCCAATTTTTAAACCTCTTGTAGGTGTAAGGCATATGGGAGCAAACCATGAGCTCAGCATCTGCTTTGTGATTCCTGGACCTGAGCTATCCTTGGTCTGAAGTGAGGATAAAAGTTATCTCCAAAATGATACGATCATTGCTACAATAATGTTATACACGTCTCTGTTTTCTTAGGGTTGAATAAATCATGGAGCATTTGGCTTCATATAAACAGTGTACATCAGTTTGCTCCTGTTGAGGAATGGCATTAAAACTCTTGAAGTACATGAGAAACACTTTAAAGGACAGCTAAAATCTGGATTCCCAGGCCTAAGTACCTATATGCTACCATGTGCCACATGTGACTAGGATGTCCTTTTAAGAAAGAAATAAATACCCCTTTATAACTATACAGTTATTTTTTACTATACACAGGATGTAAGAACTTAGTTTACTTCTGCATAGATACTTGCAAAGCATTTTCTTTGAAGCTTTCTTGAGCGACTACTGTTCTGCTAGAAAGATAGAAAAGAAAACTCTTCATTATAATTAACTGTAAGCTGCTTGGCTTGGAAGGCTTTGTTCTCTGTGTTCCAGAGCTAAGGCAAGTGTTGACAGAGTCTGGCAGGGATCTGTCCACAGTTCATCCTGGTCAGCTTGCTGATGCTGCTTGAATTGATGGCCAGGGAGCTGTGCATCTGAAGCCCCACTTGTGCCTGGCTGCCACAAGCCTGCTCTCACTGGCAAAGCCTGAAATTCCCCAGAACTAAAGCCGGACACCAACTCCAGATGTCAGGCTCAGACAACTGACAATTCCTGTCCTTTCCTCAGCTGCTACTTTGAACAAGACATCAAGGCAAGCTCAAAAAAGAAAAGAAAAGAAAAGAAAAGAAAAGAAAAGAAAAGAAAAGAAAAGAAAAGAAAAGGAACGTACCTCTTCCAGCACACCAGTAGTCCAAGCAAAGTTCTCAGTTGCCTCTCTCACCTTCTTTTTCTCTTTCTACTTGTTTGTCTCTCCTTATATCAGCTAAAATAGAAAGAGAGACTAGATGAAGAAGAAGAAAAAATCGCTGAAAGCTAATGGTACCCACACATATGTTGCATTAATGCTAAAATTGAAAGTGAAGTATTTCCTAGTTTTATCGCTTTTTAGCAGAGGTATGTCTGAAATATTTGACCAAATTTGAGTGCGGATGTTTGCAGCAGAGTTGAGAAATGTTAGAAAGCACACAAGTACTGTGTGGTGTTATCCCAGTAAAAGGGTCATATGACCTAACTTTTGTCCTTCTTGTGTTGGAAGGCTTCTACAGTACAATTCCAAAACTAAATATTTACTTCTAAAGTTATTTGAGGTACGCAGCGTGAAAAATTCTTATGTTAGACAGGTGCAAAATTATCAACTAACAGTTTTTCTTCATCTATGTTATTTCTAAGGTTTTGATTACTTGCCTGGATTCCTGGCCCATTGATTCAGTTTTCTATAGGAGTAATTTTCTAATGTCCAACAACATAGTTCATAGCTCTGCTCATAGCTCATAGACAAGCCAGAGGTAAATAAGAAGTGCTTGAACATAGCTATTAATGCAAAAGTGTCGGGCTTGATTAAGGAATACTTGTTTAGGTCTGTTTATGCATGGGAATATGGAAAGAAGTCTACCATGTGATCAAATGATTTAGTGACTCTGTCTAGCCTGAATGCAGCAGGCTAAGATGAGGTTTACAAATATATATAAAATGATCATGATCTTGGAATTTGAAAGAAAATATAGAAAACTTTCCATAATAATGAGATTAGATTTAAAAAGTTATGAAATTCAAGTGTGATAGCACACATCTATAATCTTAGCACTTAGAGGGCTGAAGCAGAAGGAGCTCATATTTAAAATCAACCAGGACTCTGTCTCAAAAACAAACCAAAAAGAGTTCTTCTAAACAGAGTATATTCATGACCTAAAAGGAAAGCAATGAACTAAAGATAACATTTCTCAGTTGGTTTATGTGGAATACTGTCTGAGTTCTGGTGAAAATTCACAAAGTAAACCTAATTTTCACTGAGAGAAATGTGTTGAACACAAGACTCAAAAAATGTACGACCTTATTGCAGAAAAACAAGCTTAAATACTGCATGGTGTCTCTTACATAGGAAACATATATGTGTAATATATACATATACCATTATTTGTTATATTGCATGTACCAGGAATTGATCTCACAATCCTGCTTTGCCAGACAGGTACTTGTGCCGCTGGACTAAATCCCTAGCCCTGTTGCTTTTCTGTTATTAGATATATATCAGGGCAAACTGTCTTCCATTAAATATTGCTAGGCCATTATGTAACAATATCTAAACAACTCACAATCATTTACTTCTTACAGCTGTGTCTTTTAAAGAGTCATCTACACAGTTATTAATGTCTGTTATTAAACCAAAGCTTCAAAGTATGATCATTTTATGATTGGTTGAATGAGTAAAAAAAAAAATTCCTTTTAAAAAATCGTTCCTTCACTTAATTACTTATATTCTACTTCTGGTAACTAATTTCTGTAGCTTGAAGAGTTCCTAGTAAAATGCTTTTAAGCTATATGAGATAAAAGTGAATGCTTGCTTTTCTGCCTTGCCTTATCATAAAATGAATTTTTTCCATTTTATACATGATTATTTACCATAGAAGTTAAAATATGCCATTTGCTTCACTTCTATTTTTTATAGAAATCTTAAAATGAAAGGATATATATTCTTCTCATTAGCAGAAGTTAAAAACTGTGGGTTTTAAAATTGCTATTGTCTTTGTTGTTTTTAACAATCATAAAGACCTCTTCTGCCCTGTTTCTCATGGCCATTGCCCTGTAAATCATTCTGATACAGATAAGAAAGAAACAGTTTAGGAGCTGACAGCAGGAGATCCATTTGCAAATGGTATAGCACTACACTTGGTAGTTAGAAAATACCTAATGGAAACTTGACCCAGAAAAAGGCAATTTCACAATGATTTTAGACCTCAGATACCAAATGTACTCTCATTGTAAATCCACTTCTATTACAACTTTGATAGCTTATATTTGTAGAATTCTGACTTCCTGGTTTGATTATGGCATGGGCTAGAATCAGTGTTGCATAGAAAGATAGGGAAACTTTGCTATATGGTCTCCACAATTAGCCAGGAAATCAAATGATATATTAAATTAAATCTATAAGCAGATATTGGGTCTTGTGAACTCTTGTGTTTTGAAGTGATGTCATCTGTAGGGGAGAAGACTAATCTGTTCTACTTTTGAAATTCCTTTATTATTAATATTAGTGCTGTATATCTCTATTAATAAAAGTATTTTATATGTTATCCCATATGATATCTGGATAGTATCTTTAATGCTTTTAAGAAGCCAATTCTCTAAAGTGGCTATGTATATTCAATGTGTTCATACCACATACATAACTGCTACACTGCCATTTATAACTCAGCCTGTGATGTGTATTCTAGGATGCATTCTCTCAGGAATCCATAACTTTTATAAATAAAGCAATGCAAGGATAGACCAAACCAGACTGAAAATAATGCATATTTTGAGGAGCTGTGTATGGTGGCTCATGCCTGTAATCCAGCAGTCAGGTGAGTTTGAGACCAGCCTGGGCTACAAAGTGAGCTCCAGGTCAGCCTTAACTGCATAGTGAGACACTATGTCAAAATGACCAAAAAAAAAAAAAAAAAGTTGCATTTGATTTCTAATGCTAGACTTGCACCTAGCTAGTTGTAGCACACTGGCTTTACACTGAACTCTTTAAGCATGTTTTCTAAAAAAATGAAAGTAAATAAATGCTCATTTATATCAGTGAAACTGCTACCTTGAAAAGGAAAGAAAACTGCAGTAGAGAAAAAAAATGCAAGATAGAACAATGCAAAGAAATATAAGAAAAATATTCAGCAGTGTTCATAATGGATTTCTGAAAGACAACATCTCTTTCCAGCTGTGGCATTCTAGTTCAGTTGTGTGCTTTTCATGTTTACTTTTAAATTTGGAGAAAAAAGCACTTAGTAACATAAATGGATATCGAACAAATATTTGGCACATAAAACATGGTAAAAAAAATTCAAAAGAAGAGAGTTCTAAGGAGTGACAAGATTTACAACAGTTGGAAAGTATTGAGAAATCCAACTATGGAACTGAGTGACTCGTAACAGTGGAGGTAATAGAGTAGAGACAAAATCCAACATAGGGGAGATTAAAGACTGCTAGGAAAAACAAACAGACAAACAAACAACGAAGTCAGTCTATGAAAGAAAAAAGTCTACTTTCAAAGTACAAGACTATGGCTTAAAATATATTGTTTTTCTGAAACCTCTTCATTGTTTATTCAGAGTTTCAACTTTTGTTCTTTATTTTTGCTCTTACTGTCACCAAGATGTTTACAGTCATTCATAATTCTTTCTCCTAAAAATAATGCAATCATAGTTCTTGAAACTTTCAGGGAGTAGTTTGAGTCATTTTCATTAGTTTTTAACAAAAGCAAAGGTATTTTAAGTGGCAATTATGAATCCTAATTAGTTACAAGAGGACATACGATGAAAAACAGTTTAAAGGCATTTCAAAATCTCTGGGTATCCTGTACCTGTGCTTGTATCTAAGTCACATGAAGAAAATGCAGTTGGCAGTTAAACTATGCTGTCTGTCTGATTACATCACAGTTTAGTCTTCACTAGGTCAGAAATGGCACATTAGACTGAGCTCAATCTATCCTAGATAGAATATTTTAAAAACTGACTGAACCTTACAAATCTCTTTCTGCCCTTTTCCCAATCTTACCTTAACTTATAAAAGCAGGAGCAGAGGTCTTCTAGAGTAGGAAAGAAAGCTGCTCTGAGGAGGACTTGATAGAGTTCTAACAGTTGTCCCTGGATTTGGCTGTGATGATATACTTGGAGCTTGTAATTTCCTTTCTGTTTGGTTCCCACCTTCCATCAGATAATATGACTGTGATACTCACATAAGGAAATACAAGCATAAGAAAACTCCAAAGGGAATTCCCCAATTACTCTAAATGAAAGTGAAACCATAAAGCAGCCAGTGACTAAACAATTAAAAAGGGAATTTCCCAAGCATTATCTAGGGGAAGGTTTGGAACTATTTGTCCTGATTTTGCAAAAATTACATACTGTTACATAAAGAGAGCTTGGACATATTTTATAATTATTTCAAGTATGTATTATTTATCTGACTTGAAAGTTTGCTATTTATCTCCAAGTTGGAAATATTCTTTCTGAGGGAAAACATCATGTTAGTTTTGAGGACTGATTTCTGAAATGTTAGGTGCATTAGATAAAATGTGTTACTTTTACAGTAGTTTCAGAGTAGCCGAGGACTTTAACTTACTGAAAGAGGCAAAATTATTGATACTCAATGCAAAATGAATGCTGACAATACTATTTTTTAAACATTTGTTATGTTCCCTGTGCAGTGCTCCCTATTTTATATGGATTGTCCTATTTTAATTCTCCAAGTGTTTCAGACAGTTAAGTTAAAGTAGACATATTATAGGCAGTCACACAGGACTAGGCCCTCCAAGGAGTTAGTGTAGGAGATGAAAACACATCGCAGCTGTGGCTGGCATTGTAGCTATTGAAGGCAAGGCCTCAAAACAAAGGCAGAATGACCAGGCTTACAATGTCTCCCCAGGGGATAAGAGAAATGGTATCACCTGGCCCAATAAGTCTAGATAGCTAACAGTTACCCCAGTGGGTGACCAAGGCCACATAATCCATCCTTTCTTAAACAAGGTTCTTTGCCTTTTCCATGTATACTTTTGCTATGTGACTTGCTTCCCCTTTGAATCAATAGTAGTTAAGCAGCTATATATGTAATCTTATTTGTTGATCATGATTTTGACCCAAGTTTCATCCACCTTGTGATTTTGTGTCATTTCCATGATTTTGCTCTATAAAACCTTCTTTGAGAAGTGGGCTCATTGCAACCCATTTTTGGATCCCCTCCTGCCTTTCAGG